>JAOTRA010069541.1:5000-14426 GCA_026260255.1 Pseudolaguvia tuberculata | reverse complement strand
TGTGTGTGTGTGTGTGTGTGTGTGTGTGTGTGTGTGTGTGTGTGTGTGTGTGTGTGTGTGTGTGTGTTTGAGTTTGTAAGCATGAGTGTTTATTGCAATGTGTAGTTGTGCAGGCAGGATGTGTGTATGTGTGTCTGTGTTTCTGTTTAGCCACAGTGAAGATGATATTGTGTGTGAGTTTGTGTGTGTGTGCGTGGTGTGTGTGTGTGTGTGTGTGTGTGTGTGTGTGTGTGTATTGAATGCGGAATGTTCCATGTTTATATGAAGCTTCATTGAATTCACATTAAAAAAGTTTCAATAACAAAAGTTGAGTATTAAATTTTAATAGATTCTCCCTTACAGAGCAGAGTAAAACATGTTTAGATTAGTAATCCCCATGTAATCCCTATTTAACAATATAAAAGTACAGTGGAATAAATGTTTCAAAAATACAGAAGTATAAATTGATTCATGATTGATGTAAGAAATATAGAAAAAATTAATAAGTTATAAAAGTAATGAGCATGGAGTAAACCTAATTAAACTGAAAAATGTTGCCCTTTGTGTGCTGGGATAGTCTTCAGCAGAGCCATGTGAGGGAATAAGTGCATTATAAGATGAATGAATGAATATATTAAATAAAGTATAAAGCATTTTTTAGGTTCCAGTAAGACCTACAGTCTGAATCTAACCCGGGTCACCTGGAGCATACATACAGTACATGTGCATACGGTGTTCATATAAAAAGTTCATATAAAATGTCAAAACATTTGTTGAAACGTATTCCAAACTCAAAGTCCCACAATGCACTGCAGAGAGGGAACGTACCAGAAATCTGACCTGTTTAAGACAAGCATAAACTGACACACACTGAAACATTAAATTCACTCTCTTTAGGTAGAAAAAAGTGATGTCTGAATCTTTTCATACTTCCATCAGCAGGAAGTTGCATGGAATTGTGGGTTTTGTTGGAAACTAAAAAGAAGAGAAATTATTCCTATTAACTTCTGAAATCAGTGTGATATGTGTGTACATTGCATTGACTAATGTGCTGTGTATGCACATTATCATCTCTCTCTCTGTTTCTCTCTTTCTTCCCTCTCTCTCTCTCTCTCTCTCTCTCTCTCTCTCTCTCATCTATCCCCCTCTCCATCCCCATCTCTGTCTGTCTCCCTCTCTTTCCCCCTCCCTCCCACTCTGTCTCGCTCTCTCACCCTCTCCCCTCTATCTCTCTGTCTCATCATTTCTCTCTTCTCTCTGTCTGTCTTGCTCGTTCCCTCTCGCTCTGTCTTTCTCTCTTCCTCAGTCCTGCTGAGACGGAGGAACAGAGCTCTGGCAGTGGGAGAGGAGCTGCCGTATACCCACCACCCAACTGCCGCATCCGGGAGGTGCACTGTGGAAATCAGGTGCGGCTGGTCGTTGTTGCGATTCGCGACATCACCAAAGGTGAAGAGATCACTGTGGACTACAATCCGAGCGAGTGGGGAGAAAACGGCATGACACGGGTAACCATGGAGACTTAACAGTTATAGATATAGGTTGTTATGTTGGTGGTCGGTAAGGTGTATTGAGTGTGGTGTGTGTGTGTGTGGGTGTGTTATAATTGCTACTATTATTAGAACTAAATAATTTAGCAGTATATGACGTGTGTGTTCTGTTTGTGCTGTAGGGTTTACCTGGCTCAGTGTCTACTGCCACAAGCGAGTCATCACCTGACCGCGAGAAGAACATAAAGAAGGTAAATTTACTGTTAGAAAATCACCACCAACAATTTATTCAATAACATGTGATGAAGTGTGTTTGAATTAAGTCTTAATAACAGGAATGACATAGACATACTGTAGTCTTTTTACTAGAAACATGCTTGATTCAATTCATTTACAATGTTGTGTAATATTCTTAAGTAAAGAAATGGGGGTGGGGGGGTGATCGGTGGTTAGGGGATCCATACGTCCACTGGCAGGGATTCAAACTTTTTTCACTTTCTTACCTAATAAAATAATAAAAATGAGAAAATAATGGATCATCCGGTCCTCTGGGAAATCCCACTATGATAGAAGTAAACCTATACTGTAAAATTGTTCAGTGTATTATTATAGATGTTAACAATAACACATTGTGTCAGGAGGATATGGAACATTATTGAAATGATCAGTGATGTTAACAGTGTTAATCCGCTGGTTTATAAATATACCCAAACATCACTTACAAACCTGCACATACTGTGAAGCTTAAAAATTGTAAGATGCAATGAAATTGCTGATCATGTAAACGGTATAAGTACAAAAAAAGAAATGCGTGCGCTGTCAGTGATTTCTGCCTCTAGAGGCCGCTGTTGCCACAGATGTGTTTGCTCGGGCCTATATAATGACAATGAACCTCAGCTACTTCAGCAACAATAAAAAATAAACACAAAACATGGTAAGCGATGTTCTACGCTAACTTAAGTAAATATTTGTTGACCTTTTTGCCAAAAAAAATCGTATTTGTTTTATTTTATTTCCACAACCAAATTAGGATGTAGTGTACAATAGTAGTGGATGAATGCCAGTTCCGAGGTTCATGTTTCCTCAGTTTGGACTGTCCAGATTGTGAAACTGAAACTAGTATCAAAGTGTAACCTGAGAAGTTCGTGAAAAGGAGCAGGGGGGTCAATTTTTAATGTTATTTATTAATGTTTATTGTTCAATTATTGTTTTTTGAGATATACAGGAACTCTTATGCCCAGTGCAAACCCAAAAAAATATAACTATTCTGTAGAGAAACATGTTTTGATTTCTCGCGTAATTATTCTCTCTCTCTCTCTCTCTCTCTCTCACTCTTCTCCACTGTCTCTACCCCTCCTCTCCCTTTCCCTCTCTGTTTCTATCCCTCCTCTCACTCTAACCTTCCTCTTTGTCTCTCTCGCTCTCTGACTCTGTCATATTCTGTTTAGGAGGAGGAATCTGGGTCCAGTCCTGCATTAGATTATGTCACTCCATCCTGGTCCCTCTCTCCTAAATCCTCTCAGTTCTCACACTCTGAGCTCAGCGACTCAGATGATCCACAACACCGCAGCCGAACGCCACGTCGCCGCAAAAAGCATCGCAAAATGTCCTCTTTGGCTGCTGCTAACACTAACTCTAACTCGACTGACAAGACAAGACCACCTCAGCCTCATCGGCCACCAGGCCGGCCTCCGTCACAGCCTCTTCCCAACTCTCTCCCCTCTTGTCCACCTCAGCCATCTGCACCTTCCAGGCCTGTATTTAAATGCCCTGCCCCTGCTGGGGTTGGAGGTGGCACAGTTAACGCACGCGCAGGTAGAGGTTTGAGCCCAGTGACACATAAGCAGTGTTGTGTGTACTGTGGTCGCCATTACCGCTCTCTCCAGCGTCATCTAGACAAGCATCACGCACACCAACCAGACGTACGTGCAGCCATGATTAAATCACAAGGTTCTGCCCATCTTCCTCATCTACATGCTTCTCTGCCTTCATCTTCCTCCTCTTCCTCTGCCTCAGGCCATAATCACAACCACAAAGACGTTGTCGTTATGGCCACACAGCAATCTCCTTCTCCTCCTGCTTCTGTCTCTCCAGCCAGAAAAAGCCCTGCTCTCACTAACCCCTCTCTGCGCAAAAGCCCTACCACACCTCCACCCACTACACCACCCAGAAGAGCAGGAGGTGTCCCTGTGTCAGTGCTGAAAAGAAGCCCACCCACGCCAGCAACTCCACCCAAGAGAGTAGGACGCAAAAAGAAAGAGAAAGAAGAACCCGAGTTGATGGCAATGAAGAAGGAGGAGTTTGGTGAGTTGTTGAAGCAGGCAGAAGACCCTAAACTAGAAGAAGAAGCAGAAAATGATGAGGAAGAATGTGAGGAAGACGATGATGACAGCAGTGCAGAGGACAAGAATGACCTATCCAGGTAAAATTTTTAAAAGTTGAATTAAAACAATGCATTTAATTTAAATTATTGTTGTACTGTAAAAAAATGGTTTTGATCTGCGCTTTAAAAATAGCACTAGCACTTCCACTCATAAATTGTCTTTGTCTTTCAGTTCTCGGCGTCCTCACATGCTGCCTCTCCTTTCGTCTCTCTCCTCCCTTGTGTTGTACCTGCGGCGTCTCCAGCATTCAGCCTTCATCTCACTCTCACGCTCTCCTCAGTCAGCTGAGGCCTGGCGTCTGCTTTGCCACTCCAGTCTGGCACTTCTCATCCTTTACAACCGCCGCCGTGAGTGTGAGGTCTCCAAACTCACCATCTCTGAGTACCAGACTCGAGTTTCCCCCCACTCCTCCATTCCATTGCCCCCAAGTGCTCTTACACCGCTAGAAGCTTCTCTTTCCCCATTTGAAAGGCTGGTCCTTCCCCATCTCCCTCGAGTGGGTGTCCAGGGCAAACGAGGACGAGTGCAGCCCCTGATTCTGCCCCCTCATTCAGAACATTGCCTAGAGCTGCTTTTACAAACAAGGGCGGGAGTCGGGGTGGATCCTCAGAACCCATATGTCTTTGCTCGGCCGTATCATTCTCCAGCCACCCCACTCAGAGGTACAGATCTCCTCAGAAATTTGGCCAAATCAAGTGGAACGCGCCATCCCAGAGCGCTGACTCAAACCCGCGTCCGGAGACAAGTCGCAATTCTCACCCAGCTGCTGATGCTGAGCGAAGGTGAAGAGGAGGCACAGCGTGGAGCCGCGCAACAGCGATTAGAGAACTTCCTCCAGAAAGAGTATCATGTGACCCAGAGCTGTGCAACAATCGGCCAGGATCCAGGACTCATGGGGCTGATTGGGCGTGTGGTACTCTGTGGGGAGAGAGATGGTGTACTGTTCCGAGGAATGAGCCTCCATCATATTTGTTTAGAACTGGATGGTGAGTATGCGTGTAATGATGCTGAACAAAATAAGAAGTCTCAGCATGTTTATATGACTCATACAAGCCTAAAAATATTAAGGAATAAAAAGTGAGAAGTGGCTGGGTGATAGCATTGGCATTATGGCCCCTGAGAAATGCCCCTAACCCTTAACTCCTCAGATGGATGCAAAACAACAGACATGAGCATTGTAAAATCATTTAACTATACCAACAGTGTAAACCTTTTGGTGTGTGTGTGTGTGTGTGTGTGAACAGTGATGTCAGGGAATTCCGCTGATTCGTTGTCTGAGGAATCAGACAGAGAGCAGGAGAAGGATAACAGCGAGTCTTCTGCTATCATGATGAAAAAGTCCTCTGGTTGCTCCAAATCCCCTCGACCCAAAAAGATGAGGTCTTCTCCCTTTTCTCCCAAACGCAAGAGGGGCTCAGGACAGACCAAAACAGGTGTGTGTGAACTGGAGACCTTGTGTATGTGCACTAATGATTATTTTTCAACTCTGTAAATCACTAATGATTAAAAATTCCCATTTCTCTCTTGTTCCCCCTTTTATTCTTATGGGGTTTTTTTTCTTTTTTTATTATCTAATACATTTCCTCCTACTTACCTACCTACCTAATTAATTACCTACCTACCTACCAAACTAACTAAACTTTCTATCTGTTTTAGGCAAGCGTGGTGTCCTGAAGCGTCCGTGGTCAGAAGCAGAGCGGGCTGCAGTGGAGTCCCACCTGGTGCAGAACATCATGGAGCTGCGCGTCCCTGCAAAAGCAGACTGCGAGCGTTGTCTGGAACAGTGTCCACTTCTGGTCACCAACCATAGAGACTGGAGAGCCATCAAGTTCTATTGCCACAACCGCATCCAACTGCTGAAAAAAACCCAACTGCGCCAGAGCCCACCCACCATATCCGTCTGCTAAGGCGACCAATCAGGTTAGGGACTGATAGGAGGTATCTGAAGTAGGAAGAGAACCTGAGGGTATTATAAAAACCAGACTGAAGCTGCAGAGATTTGTGCCCTTTTTGTGTACCGAGTCAGTGTTTCTGCACATTAATGAAGATCTTAATGTTAATTTATAAGAATTCGGGTTAAACTGAAAAATGTGTCCCTGTCAATATTGTGATGTTTCTGGATTTCCTGATACATAATGTGAATGTGATAAAACAACAACGTCACCATGTTGCCGAAATATAAGCGTGTAAAGCCCATGTACATGATGTTCATATATCACAGTATCCATATCACACAATACCACACTAATTTCTCTCGGTGTTCTTATGGTCAGCTTCTAATATTTGTGAAAGGATCCAATTCTTTTTTTTTATTGGTCCTTGTCCCTCATGAGCCTAAACAAAAGAATGTGTCACACATGTGACACATGCTATTAGATACCTGACACGGTTTTAGTGTCCCTCTTCCAGCAAATCATCAGTGGGGCAGTGTTTTAATGTAGAATAAACAAAGAGACAGGTGAAGGTGAAGGATTGAATTCCTCGTCTAATCTCCGTATTCAGGAGCGGTCAGGGTTAAACTCCTGGACTAAATGAAACCACAGTGACAGTGTACAGCGGTGTGGCTCCTGAGCAGCTTATCTTGGGAAATTGTTCATATTTGCTCTGCTATATTTCCATGTACATTTCAGCTGGTTCATGTAGAACATGTAGAACCGAGGTTAGAGCCTGAGCTCAGTGGTTCAGAGGGTCAGGTCAGTTGGAGATTGTAGAACAGGATCAGGTTTAAGAACACTAGGGGTTTTTTCTAAAACGTGTAGTGTTACTTCTGGTTCTAGTGGCGTTAGATTAGACATTCCGATAGGATTTAACATCAGATGTAGGTTGTGATTTATGCCTTGTTATATAAGAGAATGGAGTCTGTTGTGGTTCTAGAGTGATAGCACAAATACTAGAACGGGAAGGTTTGAACTAATCTGGTTCTTAAACTCAAGACGCACCGAGGTTTGATCATTACGGTACTAGAACAGGAGCTTGTCCATTCGTACAGGAAGTTTAGAACATTTATGGCAGAGTTCTAGACGATGTCGGTTCTAGCATAGTAGCTTGTATATTTCTAACAGATTTAGAACAGACGTTCTAACGGGATTTTTTTTAAGTTTTGGTTCTAGAATAGGAGCTGCGATTATTAAAGCAGGTGTTTTGTTCTAGATCAGTAGGTAAGAAGTTCTAGTCGAGCAGGTTCAGATGGTGTAGGTGCGTGTAATTGTTGCTTAACGAGGTTGATTTAATGAGCTGTGTGTGTGTGTGTGTGTGTGTGTGTGTGTGTGTGTGTGTGAGTGAGTGAGTGAGAGAGAGAGAGAGAGAGATCTGTTTCTACTCGTCATATCCTTTATATGAAACACGTAACCACACTTTTACACCTCAGTTTATCTTTAAATTATTTAACAGTGAATTTTGGTAGTGTAGCTTTGTGGTCTTTGGCTCGATTTCCACTCGTCGTATAGCTTCAGATTCTTAAAAATATTTACATCAGACTTTCCTTATCATTTACATTTATTAATAATATTACCAATAACACAACCCATATTAGTGTTATTCTCACTATTGTTCTGCTCTTTTATGGCTTTTTCCCTCCATATCAGCTGTCCTGTAAATAGTGTTTGTAAATGGATATGTATATAAATATACTGAACACAACCTAAAAGAAGAACATAAGGAATGTAAATACACGGTTGGTTGGTTGTTTGTTTGTTTGTTTGTTGTTTTTTTAAACTGGTCTGAAGTGATGATTAAAAACTTAATTTTTAATTTCTTTCAAGTATTTATTCATCTTAGGACTTCCAATGGAGCAGTTACACAGAGTGACCATTGTGTGGTGCTGTTGAGTCAACGGAATGGAAGAGTGAGAGCTGTTGAGTACATTGACCAGAATTAAATGTGTAAATAATTATTATAACTATTTTATGTTATGATTACTGTTATTAACCCTTTCACAGCATTTACTTTGTGTTTAAGGTTAAGTTTTAAGTTTATAGAATGATTATTACAGAATAATACTTGTGTTATTCTACATCTGGACAGCAGAGGGAGCTGAACTTCTCTCACTAAATACAATACTAATAGAATTAGACCAGTGTGTGCTGGTACTGTGTGTGTACTGTGTATTATCTGATGTTATGTTAGACAACCTGCAGAACCGGTTGTTTCAGTCACATGACCTGTAAACACTGTTGTTTCACCATCACAGAACCACCGATAACACACGACTCTCTATTCTCCATTATTGTCATCAGTACAGCAAATACTTCACCAGTGCGAATGTGTGATATCCATATCCATCAGGAATCGATTAATACGGACTGAATCCAACGGTTACAGCCCCTCAGGAAAAAAACAGCAGAATACAAACCATAATAATCACTAAAATAATTAAAACATAAATAAAACGAAGTTTAAACAAATGTTTAGTTTATAAAACGTAAAAATCTTTAGCTAAATGAAAACAATAAGATTATTTACCGTATAAGTTAATTAGAAACAGTGAAGCCTCCAGCATTACAGCAAAATGATTCACTCAGGACTCGAGTCGACTCCGTAAAAGATCCGTTTAAAGAGTCGATTCATTCGTAAACGACACAACACTATTAAAAAATGTAAAACATCGACGTCGCCATGTTGCCGAAATATAAAGTAATGTTCAAGCTTGTGCACCTTAACTGGTGTGTGTGTTACTTTCCGTGTATATTTCTGATATAAGATTCATATTTCAGTATCAAGTATTGAGGACAGGTGTGATTAATCGATTATGTATAATCGGGTCGTCATAATTGATGTTTTTAATCAATATTTTGACTGGTGGAGATTGAAAGAGAGACAGCCAAATATAGAGGCGTTTGTGTGTGTGTGTGTGTGTGTGTGTGTGTGCGTGTACTCGAAAAAAACAGAAATATAAACCTAAAAGAAGTTTTAATTGAACGCGTTTCTGTATGTGCGCCGCCGTGCGACTTTATCCAATCAGAAGCTTTTTGTAAAGCCCCGCCCACAATTCAACCAATCAATTTTAACGTCACTTCCTCGATTCTAATTTGACCTTTATGCTAATTAGCTATGATTTAGCGGCTAAACCGGTTTCAGTAATATTTTAATAAAAACATCAGATGATCCATCCAATTTTCTCAGTAATTCATTCATTAACTGAACAGAAGAAAGATTTTATTACTGAAATAAAAGCCACAATGTTTCATTTCTGTCTCTATAAAATAATACTTTAAAAATATACATGAATTTACACTAAAGACATCCGATCCAATGTTGTTTACTAACATTAAAAACAATAAGCCCCTGGACTGACATGGTGTGGTTTTGGTCATGACCATTGTGAGACCGGTGGTTAGAAGCTCCTGGAAGCCGGAGCGCTGTTCTCTGTTCTGGGATCAGCCGCTTCTGTCTCACTGTTTCTGTCTGTCTCTAATCAGTCCATCTGAATATCAGTACCGTTAACTGAACATGTGACCGGATCGCCCCTCTCTTTCCCAGAATCCTCTGCTGGAGCTGTGCTTAAGCTGTCATGGTCACCGGTTGCCAGATCTTCAATGTTGTTTATAGTTTCTGGCTTGTAATCGTGGGTGTGTGTG
>JAOTRA010069531.1:0-14426 GCA_026260255.1 Pseudolaguvia tuberculata | reverse complement strand
TATATATATTAACTAACGTGCGCATACCGCTTTCACAACTAATAACTGATTTGTATCACCAGTTTAAATACAAACCCACTTCCAAAAAAGTTTTGACACAGTACAAATTCTGAACAGAATGCAATGGAGTGGAAGTTTCAAATTTCAATATTTTATTCAGAATAAAATATAAATAACACACCAAATGTTGAGTCATTTTGTAATGTCATGCCAAATACTGGCTCATTTTGGATTTCATGAGCGCTACACATTCCAAAAAAAGTTGGACAGGTAGCAATAAGAGGCCGAAAAAGTTAAATGTACATATAAGAATCAGCTGGTGGACCAAATTGCAACTTATTAGGTCAATTGGCAACATAATTGGGTATAAAAAGACCCTCTCAGAGTGGCAGTGTCTCTAAGAAATCAAGATGGTTAGAGGATCACGAATTTCCACAATGCTGCGGCAAAAATATCTGAAAGGAGTTTCTCCGAGAAAATCATCTACATCAGGGGTGGCCAACTTGTGGCTCCCGAACCGCATGCGGCTCTTAGTCTGGTTTCATGCGGCTCTTAAGTTCGTATCGAAATTTGTTTTTTTAATGTGCGCATTTGCTTCGGTTGAGTTCAATAGTTTTTTCGTCAAATGTGTGTATGAGATGAAAATATTACGACGTTTCCCAGTAAACGTGGAGATCATTTAAAGTAAACAATTAGTGTCAATTGATCTCTTGCATGGTATCAGACGTCCAACTGTCCCACCACAATATTGAACACAATCTTCTTCTCCTTTCGGCTGTTCCCATTAGGGGTCAGCACAGCGAATCGCTCTTCTCTGCATTACCCTGTCCTCTACATCTGCCGCTTTCACCCCAACTACCTGCATATCTTTCTTCATCACATCCATAAACCTCCTCTTTTCCTCGTAACCAGCACCTCCATCCTCAGCATTCTTTTACCAATATATTGCATGTCCCTTCTCTGCACATGTCCAAACCCTCTCAACCTAGCCTCTCTCACCTTGTTTCCAAAACATCCTACATGTGTCGTCCCTCTAATAAACTCATTTCTAATCCTGTCCATCCTCGTCACTCCTAATGAAAATATCAACATCACACATCATCTGCCACCTTCAGCTCCTCCTCCTGTCTTTTTGACAACGCCACTGTCTCTAAACTGAACAACATTGTCTCACTACAGGGGGCACCTGTGCTCATTGCATGGGTGCTGCCTATCTGTTAGAAAGCTGTTGATCCACTGACCAATAGATGTGGGCATGGGGAGCTGAATTAATTTGGGAATGAGGACGTTTAAAATGATTGTATTAAAAGCTGAGCTGAAGTACACAAACAGGATCCTTGTATATATTTATACAGATGTTGAGGGATGGATTGCAATCCTATGGCTCTGTAAGCAAACTGCAGGGTTTTCAAACAACAGGTATTAGCGCTACAGGTCTGTGGTCATTAAGTCCTTTCATTTTGGGTTTCTTTGGTTTGGGGATGATTGTTGAGCATTTGAAACAGGAGGATAGTTCACACAGCTCTAGTGATCTGTTAAAGATCTGTAAGAAAATCAGGACTAGTTAATTTAGGACAGGTTGGCGAGACACCATCTTAACCTGGTGCTTTTCTTACTTTGTCCTTTTTGAAGATTCATCATATATCTTTACTAATCTAGTGTGTGCTGGAGGTGTTAACGGTGTTTATCTCAAACCTGCAGTAGCTGCACATGGGCCTGAGTGATATGCGCCTTTTATGGTTGTGTAGCAGTGGTCCAGTATATTACTGTCTCTGGTGGGACATGGGAGAGATTTGCATTGTTAAATTCTTGTTAAAAAACAATTATAACAATAGAGTCCAGATGTTGTTGTTCGATGTCTGTGATGTGATCTGTGAGTTTCTGTAATGCCGTGCAACAAATAGATAGGCTTGTTTTTTTTTTAATAAAAAGTGATTCCAGATCAGCGCGGCGCGGTGGCCTAGTGGTTAGGACAGTCATCTCACAACAAGAAGTTCCCAAATTCGATTCCCGGCTGGGGATATTTCTGTGCGGAGTTCTGTGCTCGCGTGGGTTTCCTCTGGGTAATCCCCTTTCCTCCCACAGTCAAAAAGCATATACATTAGGTTGATTAGTAATTCTAAACTGGCCATAGGAGTGAATGTGTGTGTGAGTTGTTTGCCTATGTGTGGCCCTGTGATTGGCTAGCGATCTGCTGAGGGTGGTCCCCAGCCTCGCCCTATGTGCACTGGGATAAGCTCCAGCAAAACCCCTGTGACCCTGTGAATGAATGATTCCCTATCAGAACAGCTTGTCTTCTTTAGCACTGTTACATTTAGGAAACATAATCCCATAAACAATCCATGAATAGCTGAAGTATGTAATGCGCTGTCTGGGATGGTGTTGTTCAGCCAGGTTTCTGTGAAGCACAGAGCAGTGGAGTTGGAGAAGTCCTTGTTTCTCCGGCACAGAATAAAAAGTTGTTGTTTTTTATTTGTTTTTTTTTTGGGTACAGAGCAGAGATTCGCCAGCGGGATTCGGAAACCATGCTGTAAAACTGCCCTGATTTGGTTTTAACAATACAGATACTTGGTTGAGTTTTAATGACTAATAAGAAAATGGAACATCCAGCATAAAGGTTACATGTGTTATGTGAGTTATGAAAGTGAAGTGATGGGAAGTGGTAGCTTAGTGGTTACGGTGTTTGACTAATACCAGAAAGACAGGGGTTCGATTCCCACCTCCACCAAGCCACCTCTGTGGGCCCTTGAGCAAGACCCTTATACCACAATTGCTCAGTTGTAAAAAAGATACCAAATATAAACAGTCTGGATAAAAGCGTCTGCCAAATGTCAAACTGTAACTGTTATGTTAAAATATATTGCAATATCTTTAAATATGTAACAATACTAGAGGCTAGAGTATCTATACAATTTTATGAAAAAGAATATTGCGATAGGTTTAATATAAAGTTAATTTGTGTGTTTTGTTTGATCAACTAACTATCCTCTTTGTACTTTAATCCCTATGTTAACTGTGAGCATTACCCTGTCATAAGATCATTAGTGAGTGTTTAGCTCAATAGGGAGGTTTGCACCGATGAAGCAGACACAGCATGAATACATCATGCAAGAAAGATGATGCTTAATATAAACAGATGACTTATCCTTGCTTTTTTAGTATATTTAATGACTTATTCAAAAGTTAAACAGGTCAGAATGTCTACAAGTTCCACTACATTGTAATAATATAGAGTTAAAACATAATAAATGATACAATCACAAGCTTGGCTCTGTAGACAATTATACCACTCAGATGTTCTTTTTGTTGTTTTGAAATAAATAATGACGTATGTAGTCTCAAGATCAGAAAAACCAGCAAACAGGATTTTAAAAAGATTTAAAGGATCATCAGACACGACATGCACTTGTAATAGTTTGTTTGTTGGCGCATCCTATAATGATAAATGATTGTGGGAAGTGGTAGCTTAGTGGTTAAGGTGTTGGACTGATACCAGAAAGACCGGGGTTCGAATCCCACCTCCACCAAGCAACCACTGTGGGCCACTGAGCAAGGCACTTAACCCACAATTGTTCAGTTGTTTAAAATAGACCAAATTTAAGTCGCCCTGGATAAGAGCGTCTGCCAAATGCCTAACTGTATAAAGATCCACCAACTGTTTTTATCTTCTCAAATTTACAAATCAATCTGTTTTGAGTTTCACAACAAAGCACAAACACTTCTATTTAGAACAATTTCAGGATTACATCACAATCAAGTATGAATATTGAAAATAAGCATGGAAGATTTTTCCTTGTGATTGCTTTGAGGTTGCTTATAAGTCTGTGTGTTTTTAATAAACCCTTTTTTCCATTAACTATTTTAGGAAAAGTTGTGTTAGCTTCCACAAAGGCAGTGTATATGTTGGTTCCTCTGCCCCTGGAACACCAGATTCAGGACTTGCTAGCAGGCCATCGAGTGGAAGAGGCTCTGACCCTGACCGAAGGCGCTCAAAGAAACATTCCCAAAGACAAGTTCCAGGCAAACGTTTTAAATGTACAGCATCTGCTAGTTAATATTTACTAATTACGTCTTTGATTAGTGGTTGTGTTTTCTTTTTTAGGTATTACACAGAAGAATTCTCCAGCAAGCAGGATTCATCCAGTTTGGCCAGCTTCATTTTTCTGAAGCTAAAGAGCATTTTAGGTGAACACATCAGTTTTGTCCTGTAGTTAACACTGGTAGCAGCAGCTTCAGGTCCAGGTGCTTAAAATTTGAGACTGTTCCCTTAATCGTCTCCCCCAAAGTGCACCTGACCCTAAATGATCACTATATACTTTGGGTACGGAACATTTCTGAAAGTGTGTTCAGTTTTAGTTACCGATTCTACAGACATGCTTTTTAATCTAACACTTTTTTTTATGTCACTCATTAATATTTAATGCCTACACTTAACACAGCGATGACGTGCAAACAGTGCTGACTTTAAATATGTTTACTTTGTTCACAAGGACATTGTCTTTTAAATGTGTTTAGAAGCTATTGTGAAACTCAAACAGAAAAAAAAACGACCATCATAATTATTGAATAAAACTGTACAGAATGGGAAGACCAGATATGGGATAGGAAGATCTGATGGATCATTATCATTTTTAAATCTTTTACACTACCACAACACCAACATTTCAGCTATAGATAAATCAGTTGTGGTACAGCTGGGATATGACTCATGTCAGTGTAAGATTGGAGTTAGGGCTCATTCATTTGCAGTAATTTGTCTTATAAATTAAATAGTGAATTAACGTATACAGTGTAAGCAGACAGATGCAAGTTGAATGGTGCTGAATAAGCAATATTGGCGCAATATGTCAACTGAAACAAAAGTGAAATATAATAAATTCTAACAACTATATTTTTATATTAAATTTTATTTTTATTTTTTGTCCTTCGGCTGCTCCCGTTAGGGGTCGCCACAGCGCACATTTGACTTGGCGGGGTTTTATGCTGGATGCCTTTCCTAACGCAACCCTCCCATTTATCCGGGCTTGGGACCGGCACTAAGGCTACACCCTAATGGCTGGGTATTTATGGCCAATTTAGACTCACCAATCCACCTAATGTACATGTTTTTTTGACCGTGGGAGGAAACCGGAGTACCCTGGGGAAACCCACGCAAGCGTGGGGAGAACATGCAAACACAGAAAAACCCCAGACTGGGGAATCGAACCCGGGACCTTCTTATTGTGAGGCGAGCGTGCTAACCACTACACCACTGTGCCGCCCTGTATTTTTATATTTATTAATTTTGTTTAATGTAACAAATTTTACAGGGTTCAGAGGCAGTTTGAAATGGTTGTCTATTTAATTTCCCCCCCTGTACTATGTACTTTCACGCATCTCAGCAGTTCTTTGCCTAAAGAAAGCATTAACATGCCAACGTCTGAGTAATGTGGATGGAACATATTAAATAAGCATTCCATTTTTGATATTGCATTCATTGATTATTTCTGATTTTGTTTCTTTTCTGCTCTGTGCGTCCACTTTGGGTTGTTTTGCTGTGTATAGTGTTAATTCAGATTTGGTAACTATACCAAATCTGAATTAACCCGTATAACCCGTATAACATATCTGAATTAATAACGGCCGTGGCAAAGAAAAGTTTGTGGCAAGTTTGCTGTATTTATATGTTGTTAGGTATCGCATATATTTCAATAAAATGAAAGGTTAATATTTCAGTTTCATAAAGTACAAGAAAGACTTTTCAAAATGCTTTGTCATTTGCATTTTGTGTTGCATTCCATTTTTCATCACTAAGGATTTTTTAAAAATATTACCGCAACTTATAAACTTTCTGTCCTCCCTTACATGACTTTTTTAAAAAGTCTCTTTTTTTTAAAAAAAAAAAACCCAAAACCTGTTGTTAAGGTGCACAAAGTGAAAAATCTAAAGAGATGTTTCAAAATCAAAGGACATACATAAAGCTGATACTGGTTACATATTCCAGTTATGCTAAAGATAAAATAATCAAACAATATGATCTTTTAGGCAACAGTGCATGAAAACTATTTTTTATGAATCTAATTTATAAACAATGTTATATTGCATTTTGTAGTGTTGCTAGTATAATAGTGTGTGCATGCTAGAAAATATATTTTTGTTACATTCGATTGAGTAGATAAAGTGTATGTTTAACTGGCCTCGTGTTCATTCTTTCTCATTTTTATATTTACTAGCAGAAATTTATATTTACTTTACTATATTTGATGGTTGGGCGGCGTAGTGGATGGCACAATCGCCTCGCAATAAGAAGGTCCCGGGTTCAAATCTTGGGCCGGGATATTTCTGAGCGGAATTTGTATGTTCTCCCTGCGCTTGTGTGGGTTGCCTCCGGGTACTCCGGAATCCCACAGTCCAAAAACATGCAGATTAGGTCGCTTGGTGCTTCTAAATTGTCCATAGGAGTGAATGTGTATGACTGGTTGTTTGTGTATGTGCTTCCCTGAGATGGACTGGCGACCCGTCCAGGGTGTACCCCCGCCTCTCGCCCTATGTGTGCTGGGATAGGCGCAGCAGACCCCCATGATCCCGGATTCGGGAATAAGCGGGCAAGAAGATGAATGAATGAATGAATGAATGAATATATTTGATGGTGTTCCTCTGTAGTTATTAAATGGTAATTAGGAAAATGTAGTTATTACTTAGCTTTTATCATGTTTTATTGCTAGTCTTGCAATAGGCTGCAATTGTTCATACATGAATTTTCTGAATTCAGGATTTTCCTTTCTATTACGTAACTAGTAAATTACTACTTGAGTATTATCATTACATATTTTTTCCTCTTACTCAAGTAGTACTTTTACAAGCTACTCTACACACCTGACTGTCTAGCATACAAGAACATGTATTAGATTAAGTACAGTAAATTAAAGCTGTGATCTTTATTGCAAAAATGTTACTTGATTTTGTCTGATATCTTAAACACATTTGCCGATATGTAAAATGTTATGAAACAAAACACCAAGCTTGCAGAAATGCAATTATTTTTTACTGCAACAAAGGTTCTCTATTTATTGCTCTATTTATTGAGTCTTTATAGAAGCACCCCATGAAAAATGTGTTCTCTGAGTCATCAAATATATAAATGTAATGTCATAATTACAACATTTGTCTGCTGTGTTTTTCTTATCAGGAATGGGCAGCTAGATGTCCGTGAGCTGATCTCACTGTGTCCATTGCTGCTACCTGCCTCATCATCGTTCACACGGTGCCATCCACCTCTACACGAGTTTGCTGACCTGAACCAATTGGCACAAGGGGATCATGAGAAAATGCAACATTGCAAGTGCTTCCTCATCAGCTACCTGTGGGAAGTGCGAGCTGCTGAGAGTGCCAATGGCTTCAGACAGGATGTGGACACTGCGTTGCTGAAGCTCTATGCTGAGGCAGGTCACAAAGGCTTGCTAGAGCTATTGAACTCTGACAACTCTTGTCTGCTGACTGACTGTGCACCCTGGTTGGAGAAACACCAGAGGTAAGAACTTGGTGCCCCCATTGTGGCCCTGAGTAAGACCCTAAACCCACACTGCTTCAGGGGTAATGATTATGTCTAATGTAGTATATGTGAAGAATGTATGTGCACTAAAGTGTAATAAATAAAACTTTTAGGCTGTTCTATGCTAATTTTTATGATGTGCGAAAACTAATCCCTAAAAGCTCTAACGATAATATCAGAGCTCAATGTAGATGAGGAGTGTCCTAGATTTAAGTCTTCTGCATTTGTACTCCACACTTCTGGTACAGTTTGTAGTGTCTTTTTGTGAAGAGGTGGCTTAGTGGTTAAGGTGTTTAACTGATACCAGAAAGACTGTTTCGATTTCCAGCTCAACCAACCACCATAGGCTTTTGAGCAAGGCCCATAACTTCCTGCTCTATTTATCAACCACTCATCAAACACATTTTGCCATCCAGCAAATCTGTTTATGTTGAGTTTATGTTTAATTGCTATGCAGCGATTATCCCCTTCTGCTTTTAGACTGATTGCTGTAGAAGAATCTTCTGTTGCCATGACAACACTGATTAAACAGTCCATTACATGCCGCTATCATGTGACCTTGGCCTTGCTTAATAATAATTGCATGTGTGGGAGTTTCAGGCTAATGATGTTTCTTTTTAGGTTCTTTGCTCTTGGACTCCTGTATCACTATAATGGTCAGGATGCTGCTGCTCTACAGGTATTCGCAGAACACTCTTCATAACACAGAAAACGTGTTAACACTATCAAACTTTTGTATTTAAATAATGAAATCAATATATTAGAACTAAAATTTCAGAAGTTGTGTGTATTTTTATGTAAAATTAATCCTGTGATTCAGTTTCCTATGAAAACTCTGGTTTTTCTAGTTGTGGGTTCGAGTTGTCAATGGTGATTTGCAAGATTCCACACATGCTGATCTGTTTGAGTATGTTGTGAATTTTCTGAGCTCCTGCAAAAACCTGGACCTGGTGTGGAAATATGCAGACTGGGCTTTACAAAAAGATCAGAAGGTGATGGAAAGACGATTCAAATATGATGATAAAATATTGAGATAAAATAACTATCAGTGGGGGAGGGTATTTTTATGATTAGTCACTGAACTGTTCCTTGAAAATAAGCAGAGGCTGTTCTGTTAATGTCTATTATTTATAAAGCTGAAATAATATTCATAAGCAAGTATCTAATTATGTAGAACTATTTTATGATGTTATTTTGTTTTAATAACTATATGGAGCTTGCTGGTATTCGTTTCCAAAAGTCTCGTTTGTTACATGTTCTTGGTAGAGGGCAGAAATACGATTTTTATAAAATTAAATGTCTTTATTTTATATTTCAAACATAAATTGCAATAAAATATAATTTCATACTAAAACTAACAAAATAATTAAATAAAATTAGAAAACTTAATTACAAGTAAATAATGAAAGTACAGTATTTGTGTAAAGAAGGCACCTGATTTGGGGTGTTTATTTCGACAGTATAAGTGCAACTGAAACATTTTTTTATTTGTTAATATCATGCTTCTGCTCACTTGGTCAGCACATTTTTTTGGCAAAAATTTATTACAGTTGGATTGCCCATTTAAACAGCATCTAGTATTTTGTGGACATAATCAGCAGTGTTCAAGTAAAACTTTTAATAGCTAGACTTTGTTTTTAAATTATTGAAACATAAAAATGGCAATGTAATGACTAAAGAATAGTAAAACTCTTAACAATATTAATTTATCTGCTGTACAGTATATGATCTTTTGTTTTCCTTCCTCTATTTGGAGATAGATTGGAGTGCGAATCTTCACCAAAAGATTTGTTTCTAAAGAACTGAGCACAGGGCTGAACCCAGACGACGTGATCAAGTACTTACAGAAGCACAATCAGGCTCTAATTATTTACCTGGAACATGTAGTTCTAGAGAGACGGATACAGGTTGGACGTTTTTTTTTTTTATTCAGCGTAGTCTGTAAAATTGTGTATTTAGTTTTATAAACTAGTAGATTGCCTTCTTAATAATCTTAAAACATTTCCTAAAATGAGTTCCCTATCTGTTGTGCCTCCTGAATTATTGTAAAAAGGCAAATAATAATGGCTGAGCATTAACAGTTACAGTTACATTAAGAACCCTCGTAATTACCAGGCTGCTTGCCTCGGGAGAGGTGTGGATTACGTGATTGAGTACCCTACTCACTCATTTCTCCACTGGGCCAAAATGTTGGACATATAGTTAGACTGGCTACACGTGCACTAAATCCAGACAGCAGGGCCAGTTAATGGGGCATCCCGTACAACCACTGGGCCCCAACCGCTCGCCTAATTTTATGCATGCAGTTCAGCCAAGCCAGGCCCCATGAAGGTGTCATGCAGTGGGAAGGATGGTTTACCTTGGACCACTGCATCTTCGTCAGACATCCGCAGAGCCCTCACCTGCGGTATTGCAAGTGGGGTCTCTGTAAGTGTTACTGGGTAGATATCTGTATGGCTCCTCAGAACCATTTTTCCCAGGTTCAGTGGCATTCTTGAGACCAGGTGTGTTCAAGAAGAAAGTTCTACGATCCTGAGATCACATACGATCCAGAGATCACATACCTTCTCAGGAAGGGTGTGATTGAGTCAGTCCCCCTAGCAGAGATGTACCTAAAATGTTGTGTCCCTCATGCCACTGCATTTTACTGTCCCAAAGGGATTCATATCTATCTATATATCTATCTCGGGTCAAAAGGGTGCAAATTCTGCCCGACCAATTTCATTGGCCTTTTAAGTATTTCAGAGGTACATCATGAAGTGTTGTCACTTGACACAACAGTTCTGTTACTTCAATCAGGGTTCTAGGGTCACCATACATAACCAAGATGTTTTGCTTCTTTTAAAACTGTGTATGAACGCAGAAAGAGAAGTACCACACACACCTGGCTGTGCTGTATGCTGACCATGTGCTCACACTCATTTCTCGAACCTCAGCAACTGAGGAGCAGATCTCAACAGCCCGACAGAAACTCCAGAGACTGCTGAGAGATTCAAACCTATACAGAGTCCAAATGCTATTGGGTAAGCATGAGTGCGCTTAAAACAGATGTTAATAGATATTATAGAAAGTACACTTTGTTGCCAAAAGTTTTTGGTTACCTGAGTGTCACAAGCACGAAATTTTCTTTTTCCAGATTGATTCCCATTTTTGCTATTGGATGAAGCTTCACACTTTTAGTAAGATCCCCCAGACAAATGTGAATAATAATTTAATGCTACAACCTACAAAAACGTTCTAGACAACTGTAGGCTTCTACATTATAGCAACAGTTCGAAGAAGAACCACATATGAATCTGATGGTCAGGTGAACACAAACTTTTGGCAATATATAGTCCCTGACAAAAGTCTTGTCGCTTATCTATTTTCTAGAAATATCTGCTATGAACCTGAGTTTTAATGAATAAATTGGTGTTCGAAATAACTCATAAAAAGCTAAAAACCCTTCCAAATAATGTTTAATGCACTGAAAAAAAGATTTATCATTTAATCAAGACAAAAAGGTCAAATTTTGGCAAGACAGAATGCAAAGTACAGAAATTGAACAGCAAATTAAGTAGTGGTGCTGTGAGATCCAATTGTAATATCATGTGTGACTTCCATGAGCTTGAAGGGCTGCATCCATGCGATTTGGCAAGGATCCATACAATTTATTGACGAAATCATCAGGAATAGGAGTCTCGCGTGCCATCAAGTTCATCAATATTCTTTGGTCTCGTTTTCCATTCATCCTTTCATCCTACCTCACATGCTCAATGATTGTCTTGAGGAACTTTGATGTGGAGATGGAAGTAAATGATGGAGCACCATCTTGCTGCAGAATTTGGCCTTTTTTATAGTATGAGAATATTAGGCAATAAATAAAGAGATGATTTATTCCAAATCATTAGATTAATTACATACGAGTTCATCTTTAATGGATATATGCTTTTTGTATCATATTATTTTAGTTATGTATCAAATTATTGTATATATTACAGTAAAGTAATAGTCAGCATTTCACATAAACCCTGATATGTCTTATCATTTTTGTAGGAAAACTACAGGACACAGAGTTGCTATTAATTGAGCGTGCGACACTACATGGTAAGCTAGAGGAGCATAATAAAGCACTACATATCTTGGTGCACAAGCTGAAGAACTCTGCAGCTGCACAGGAATATTGCACATGGGCATCTAAGGCTCATGAGCATAAAAAGCGTGGGGAAATATTCCATCAGTTGCTGCAGGTTTATTTGGACACAGACGTGCCAGGAGGTCCTCAGACTGTGGAAGCTGTAAACTTGCTGAACTGTCATGCTGAAGTTTTCGAGGCCTCAAAGGTTTTGGAACTTCTCCCTGAAGCGTGGTCACTACAATTGCTTCATCCCTTTCTGTGTGGAGCTGTAAGGGCCAGCATGCACAATAGTCACACCACCCAGATTGCCCTGGGGCTTGCACGAGCTGAGAATCTGCAGTTACACCATGACAGAGTGAGTTTCTAAAGTTTTTCAGCTGTTTTTGTATTGCTTGGTTTTAGAAATAGCATTATATAAACTTGAAATGTAATGGTAGTGCAGTGTCCATTATGTTGGACTGCTAATTGGAAGATCAGGGTTTTAAATTGCTAGTGGGGTTGAACGATTAATCGAAGCGCAATTATGGTTTAAAATAAAGCAATTAGCTAATCGCAAAAGGCTGTCATGTGAATGAGATATAAAAAGTTCCACATCAAATGCATGATTGCCCTCTTAGTGACCGTCCTCTCAGCCAATTGAGTGTGCACAGCTTCATGCGGCCAGTCAGCATTTGTTGTTCGTGTTTAATTACCATTGTTTAAAAACAAAAAGCCCAATGTAGTGGGATTATGCCTTCTTTGTATTTGGAAGAATTATTTTGCTTTTTAATACACACAAAAAAAAGATCCCAAACAATAAGGTATTTTGCAAAAGTGAAAAAGTCGGCTGTTATAAGAATGTTGCTCGAGTTGTCTGCCATAACCCAGTGCCACTACAGGACCTTGAAATGCTTCTTACAATGTCACTCCTTCATTACCTGAACGGAGTGTTTGAGATCATTGCCAAGCTGAAAGACCCAGCCACAGTTCATCTTCAATGCCCTTGCTGATTTTGATTTGAGTCCCTGGCGGCGTAGTCTTATGTTTGGTAGTGGTAGCCTTTGTCCATTCACTAGGTTCATCCATGTGGTTCTGGGATTTTTGCTTACCATTTTTGTGATCGTTTTCACCCCACAGGGGAGATCTTGCATAAAGCCTTAGATCTAGGAAGATTAGTGGTCTTGCCTGTCTTCCATTTTCTAATTGCTCCTACAGATTTCTTCAAGCCAAGCTGCTAACCTATTGCAGAGTCTTCCCAGCCTGGTGCAGGTCTACAGTTTTGACAGCTCTCTGGTCTTGGCGTAGAGTTATACTTATAACGAGTTCAAACAGGTGGCATTAATACAGCTAACGAGTGTAAGACAGAGGGGAGCCTCTTACAGAAAAAGTTACAGGTCTGTGAGAGCCAGAAATCTTGCTTTTAGGTGACAAAATACTTAGTTTTCATCATAATTTGCAAATACATTCTTTAAAAATCAGATGACATTTTTTGGGATTTTTTAACATCATTTTATCTCTTAGTTGAGGTATACCTATGATGACAATTATAGGTCTCTCACATTTTTTTTTATTTGGAAGAACCACAATGCCACTGCAATGCAATGCAATTAAATTTTTAGTTTTTCTATACAAATCTAGTTGATCATAAACGTGTAGTTAATAATGTGGTTTCAGTGAAGTAAGATAATGTTAATATACTGATGTGCAGCATTTTTCTTCTTTTCAGTTAAAATATCGAGGCGGTCCAATAGTTGTGTCAGAAAAAAAGGGATGCCGGCTATGTCACAACACTTTCAACGAGCCTGACTGCGTGTGTCTCCCTGGTGGCACCCCGGTCCACACACACTGTGCCGCACAGAAACTTAATGGCTCAGCCACGAAGCAACAAGCAGACGATGCCCACCCCAGCTATCACACATGAACACTGCAACAAGTGGAACACACTGCAGAGGGATTCTGCTTGTTCTGGACTAGTCTGAGAAACTGAAGACAGCTGGATGGAAACAGGCACAGAAAGAGAGAGAAGGCAGGGTAAGAAATGTGTACAAATGCCGCACATCTGGGCTGCAGAGAGCAGTTAACACATGGGCATGACCTAAGAGAAATGCAGATTATTCATCTGGATTCATTCTGCGCGAATGAACGGGTTGGGGTGGGGTGGGGGGGTTCATTCACTCAGGATGGATCTTCTATTTTGTGTTGTTATAATGCTATCGGAACCTCTAGATTCTCAGGTCTGTGGTTCATCTGAGGAGTTGGTTGTTTTCTTTTAGCGGATCACTGGGTTAATATTTATCTAATATGATAAATGGTTTCAAAATCCACCAGTAATGAGCACATTATCATTTTTTATATATTTCACACCAAAGTTGCTTATTATCTCTGCTAACAGTGAAACTGGTAGAAAAACAGATACTCTAAACAGACAATAGAAGAAAAACTATGTGTAGATTTTACAATTTCCTAATTAACTTCTGGATGTAAGTAAATGGGGCGACGTGGTGGCGTAGTGGTTAGCACGGTCGCCTCACAACAAGAAAGTCCGGGAATCTTTCTTTGCTGAGTTTGCACCCACTCTTGCCCTATGTGCGCTGGGATAGGGCACCGCTGTGACCCTGACTTAGGGAATAAGCTGGTAAGAAAATGAATGATTTAAGTAAATTACAACTATGCTTTTATTTATATTACTGATTTAGAAATTTTAGATATAGATCATGAGATAGATTAAAATAATCATGTCCAGGCAGTCATATCAGAGATTGGTGTATTTGGACAAAAAGACAAAGAATGAGATACATA
>JAOTRA010069497.1:0-14434 GCA_026260255.1 Pseudolaguvia tuberculata | reverse complement strand
CACACACACACACACACACACACACACACACACACACACACACACACACACACACACACACACACACACACTTTTTTGCTTTTCTTGGATTATCAGAGAAACAGAAGCAGGGTCCATGCGGCTGACTGGAAACTATTTCCATCAATGCAATGCCAAAAAATCCTTCAAACCTTAAGATGGAGAGAATATCCATCTCCTATTAAACTCCATTAATCATCTGGATGGTCATCGCTGAAACTAAACTTTTTTTAAAATCGTAGCTAAGAAATACAGAGAATAAAAAGAGACTCCCAGATTCTTGTTTCACTCTGTCATCAGTGAGTCCGAAACCTGAGCTCAAAACATATACTGAAAGTTCCTCATGCTCGGAGTCGAGTTACACAAAATGATCACATGTTCTGGTCCTCAGAGAAACCCCAAAAGTGAATTTTTAACTAAAACCTAAAGTTCCTGGCCATTCTGTGCAGAGTTTGCATGATCTCCCTGAGCTTGAGTGGGTTTTCTCCGGATACACTGGTTTCCATCCACAGTCCAAAAACATGTACATTGAGTAATTTGTGATTCTAAATTGCCCGTGTGTGTGTGTGTGTGTGTGTGTGTGTGTGTGTAAGTAATTGTTCGGCTATGTGTGGCCCTGTGATTGACCCATGTGACCCCAAATTAAACAATAAGTGGGGTTAAAAAATAAATGAATGAATGGATGATATAAAGCTGATGCTGAAAATATTTCATTTTCTTCATTAATAACTTTCTTCAGCTGAATGAATTTAATTGGTTAATTGGTTCTTTGATTGACGGCCCACATTTGATGTCCCATCCTAAGGTTGTGGCTTAAACTGAAGACAATTGACAACTGAGACATGTCCCTACATCCCTGCATGTACACCAACAATGCCAAGGTGTTGTAACACACACTGTATCACACACTTCCTGATCAGGCATACAGCAGGGTGTGACAGTGGTGATGTAACCTCTCGCTGTAGCATAGTATGTCAGGGTTCCACAGTTTGAAGCAAACCACCTGAGCAAACACATTACTCAGCGTTAACATCCCAGCCTTCTGTTGCCAGGCAACAAACAACAAACAAACAACATCATCACAATTAATCTGTGCTATGGATGTAAAAGCAATACTTAATATCTACCTAAGATAAACTGTGATTACTCGTTTCCTAGCAACCAGCGCAACAAAATTTCATACCTGTTTAAACTTCACCTTCCGGTGTGATGATGTAATCGTTTGCGTAACATCTGTAAAACTAAGATCAACCAAACATTACATTACAGTTGCAGTTTGGCATTTGGCAGACGCTCTTATCCAGAGCAACTTACATATGGTCTCTTTTTTTACAACTGAGCAATTGTGGGTTAAGTGCCTTGCTCAAGGGCCCACAGGGTTTGCTTGATGGAGGTGGGATTTCTGGTATTAGTCCAACACCTTAACCACTAGGCTACCACTTCTCACTAATATTCATTCATCTCCAGTTCCCAGTTTACAGAAGGGTGGAAGGCACAAGGGGTCACCCCTGACAGGTCGCCAGTCCATTTTTGTTCCTTAGCAAGTTTAGTATTATCAGTGCTAACTTTGACATGAATCCTAGGAAACGTTTTATCATCCAGACGTGGTCTTTAATAGAGACGAGGCTCTAATCCTCTTGGTGTCTGATTTGCCACAGCACTGTGTGTCTTACAGACACGCCCATTAGAACTGTACGCTTCAACTATTTAGTGGCCATTTCGCTGTACTCCTCTTCTTCTTCCTCCTCCACAAAGAATGGTGTATTAACCTGTAACTGGAATCTGCTGAATCATAGGTGACCAATCAGAAAACAGTTTTTGAAGCTCAGTAGTGTTGAGGTTGTCCTGGGACACTCTAGACCTTTGGTCCTGGAACCCTCTAGTCCTCTGGTCCTGTGAACCTCAGACACTGTGGCCTGGGATCCTCTGATTCTGTTACCCTGGGATCATCTGATCGCAGGACCCTGAATAATCACAAACCAACAATCCCACAATTCTGGGACTTTGGCATCCAATGATTCTGCAAGTTCATGATCATGTGATCCTTCAATTATCTGATCCTGTAATCCTAAACGATTCTGTGGATTCCAGCTGCCGCTTTACTATTGTATCCCAGTCCAAACTCCAGGGTGGTGTTGCATGACCTCTTGCATGACTAGCTTAGCTTGACCTCAAGAGAGTTTAGAATTTCCGCTAATTTAACCATCTCACACCGGCAACACAGACAGATGGTAGAAGTCAGCTTATTGGCACACGCGCGCGCACACACGCACGCTAATGTTCTCTCATTCTCTCAACTTTCATCCATACATTAAAGTGTATGAGTTAAAGTGTATATTTGATTTATTGCATTTGAGTTAAAAAGTGTGTTTGAGTTAGAGTGTATTTGAATTAAAGCGTGTAATTGAGTTAGTGTGTAACTGAGTTAAAGTGTGTATTTGAATGAAAGTGTGGTTTTAAATTAAAGCGTGTATTTGAGTTAAAGCGTGTATTTTAGTATGGGGTGTGTGTTTGTTTTCAGATTTTGGCGATGGAGTCAACACCGTTCAGTCGAAAGCAGTGGTCGTCTCAGTCGTTACGTATTACAGCAAGAGAGATTTCATTGGTCAGCACACGAGGGAAACACAACGCCATCGCCGAGCGCTTCTCCAAGTCAGTTACAACAAACAATATTTCACTTACTGCAGGTTTTTTTTTCATTCTAAGGTTAATTGACAAAAACTTTATTACTTTCAAACTTTGTGTGGAGTTTGCTTGTTCTCCCCGCGCTTGCGTGGGTTTTTTCCGGGTACATGTACAGTGATTGGCGGTTGATGGGTGATTCTAAATTGCCGTCTATGTGTAGCCCTGAGATGGACTGGCAACCTGTCCAGGATGTACCCCGGCCTCTCGCAATATGTGTGCTGGGATAGTCTCCAGCAAACCCAGTGAAACTGAATTAGGGAATAAGCAGGAAAGAATATGAATGAATGAAGATGATGAAAGAAACATTAAAATTTTCTGGAAAAGCACTGCTGTTTTCTGCACCCTGGTGGGGAAAATCTGAATGTGTCACTAGTTGACTGACAGTTAATTACCAAATAAATATTTCACCTTACAGTAAGAGGGCCGCTGATCTTTCTGTAAGGAGTTTCTTCTTGTAGGCCAGTTTCCTTCCCTGATCAAAAAACATTGACTGGTGATTTTAAATTGCCCTTGTCTTTCGCCCTACGTGTGCTGGGATAGGCTCCGACAGTTTCAACGGGGTGTGTGTGTGTGTGTGTGTGTGTGTGTATGTATTCATATTTATTTATTAGTTACGACCTCACCAGGTCTAGGTTGGGAGGCCGTGACAAGAAAGTAATAGATTAGAAGAATTCACGAGTTACACAAATTTATTCCTACAACTGAGGAAAGAAGAAATCAGTCTTCAGAGGGGGATCAAAGCCAAAATAAACAAAAATTAAGACTAACTAAGAAGAAAACCCAGTTAAATTACCCATCAAAAAAACACTGTGAAAAGAAATACACACGTCCTTCCCCATCTCCCTAACTGACCAAAACCAGGAGAAAAGTTCATCAAACAAAAAGGCGATCCCCAACCTACTCGCTTCAAAAACTAACAATAACACAAAAAACAAATAATACAAAATACCAATGAGATCTATTTACAACTGTGAATGTGACACAACACTTTAAACACACACACCCAACTTCAAATAACCACCACCAAAGCTATAATTCACAAAGCTTTAGGGCAAAGAGACAAATGACAACCAAGAGCTTCGCCACACACTCAACAGAAGCTCTCCAACACTGCGCTGCTTCTCCTTATTTAAGGCTTCCCCACACCACGCATCACCTGCAGCTGGTCCCAATTAAGCTCTGCTTAATGAGGAGAGAGAGAGAGAGAAAGGAAAGACATAGCAAAAAAAAAGAGACTGCACACAATGTCAAAAACATATAACATGCAGGCACAACACAGAACCCAAAACGATATACGTCTGACGTAACAATATATATATATTTTGTGTGAGTTTGGGTGGATTCAGTGATCAGGCGTGTGACTCATCTTGATATAACCTTTCATCCTGTTCTGTTTTTGATAGAAAAGGATTTCAAACTTATACCCAAATATATTTTACTAAAGATGAATATAAATGAATGAATGAATGGATTAATGAATGATTTATTGAATGAATGAATGAATGAATGAATGAATGAATGAATGAATGAATGAATGAATGAATGAAGTTGAACGATTTCATTCATGCTCCCTGCTCCCACCAGGTGGACGGAATAGGCAACTGCAGCAAGTCAATTAGTGTAACGTCCACTAGAGAGCGCCGAATTTCAGCCAGAGGATTCACGGCTGCAGTTTTTTATTTTCAAAACTAAACTTAATTTTCTGTTTGTTTCATTGCAGAAATAATCGATAAGACGCTCGTAAAGGATTTATACACATAATTAATTATCATCATATCCACATTTTA
The DNA here is from genome assembly GCA_026260255.1 of Pseudolaguvia tuberculata. Classification (NCBI taxonomy): domain Eukaryota; kingdom Metazoa; phylum Chordata; class Actinopteri; order Siluriformes; family Sisoridae; genus Pseudolaguvia; species Pseudolaguvia tuberculata. The sequence continues at coordinate 9,944 of JAOTRA010069497.1, read as the reverse complement.
AAGTATATATGTTTAATATTTTCTTTAATAAACCGGATATATTTGTCTTTCAGGTACCAGAAAGCTGCAGAGGAAGCCAGTGCTGACAAGAAAAAAACGGTAAGCGACAAGAACTAATTAATAAATCGACAATTAAAGCAATACACGTACACCTATATACAATAATTTGGAACAATTGGCAGACAATATTGACGCAAAAACGAAGATTTTTTTACGGCGTGTGACGTCACAAATTCAAATAACATGCATAAAAACCTGCATATATTTTAAAATAATGATTTAACAAACTATTTTGGCTTTTAGTTTAAAGTTATTAAAATAAGTGAAATTTTGACGGTAATAAATGGTCTATTATAGGGGGACTATTATAGCGAGGCGGGGCTTGTACTGGTTTAACTTTGGGAGTAAAGATATTATTTAATATTTAGTTGGAATTAAACTTCATTTCTGTTTTTCTTTATAAATTGCTTCTGTTTTTTCTCTCTGTGTTTCTACTGTTCATCTGTGCAACATCACTATGGACTCTGCAGTCTGATTCTAATCCATTAGAATCGCGCAACACGTGACCACACGATATTTATACTTAACCAAAGTAGCACGTGACATTTTAATGATATTTTGCTAAAAAGGATAATTAAAATTGATTTGTTCATTTTAAAGGTCTGATTATGCAGTGACGTCACACTTTAGGCTGGTCAGAATATGATGTCACATTACCTTAACGTTTAGCTGTGATGTCACGCGTGTCTAATGGTGTTTGGGGGATTTGGGATATTTTGGAAAAAACCTGACCATCATCTCTCATTCATTCATTCATTCATCCATTCATCTTCTTAATATTATATTCTTAATCTTAAACTTATATTTATTTATTTATTTATTTATTTATTTATGTTTATATGTACAAGTTTATCTATTTGATAAATTTGTATGTGTTTATTTTGTTTCTTTCTATATTTCTTTCTTTGTTTATTTTGTTTGTTCTGTCATACTGACCAGTTTGCAGCATAACAGTCTGTAAAGAGTTAAATTCAATCCCCATACACACACACACACACACTCACTCACTCACTCACTCACTCACACTCATCACTTCCCGCTTTGGAGCTCAAACTGAACTTCCTCCACAACTTCCCTTCCTACATCCCCTCTTTTCACTCTCTTTCTCTCCTTTATCCTCACTCTTACCTCTTTCTCTCTCTGTGTGTGTCTGTCTCTCTTTCTCTGTGTCTCTATTTTTTTCAGTTCTTGTTCATCCTTCCCTACCTCTCCGTTCTCTCTGAGGGCTTCAGCAAGGGGGTTTTCTTCTACACCTCTGTTTTTCCATCTGGAGAAAGTTTAATGGTGGCTGAGAGCAAGGGATGAAGTGGAAGTGAAGAGAGGAGAGGAAACACTTCATCTCTCGAAGGGTCTCTCCAATCGTTTCCTCTGAAAAGTTCAGCTCTGATGGTAGACGCTGCTTTGGAAAAACTACGCTGATATATTTTTTTGGTGGTTGAATGGAAAAGTTTTCAGTGCGGTTCTGCTTTCGGTCACTTCCTGTTTCTGAGAGTGGATTATGTGGGCGAGGACACTGAGTCGCTGAGTACAACACACTCCAACAAAGGACACGTTTAGGCTGGCAGAAAGCTGTGTATGTGTATGTGTGTGTGTGTGCGCGCGAGAGAGAGAGAGAGAGAGAGAGAGAGAAACTTTTGGCTGTATCTTAGGATATGATTTGTATTTTTCATCATGAAAGTCTGCAGAGATTTTGGGCTGATGACGAATATGCGAGTCGGTTTAGTGCAATTTTGTGGCGGAGGGTCGGGGGGTGTTGGGGGGCTTTACTCTTTTGCATATTCATATACACATAATAATCCTGTTTCTTCCCTCATTAAACCAATAAATGTGTTTTAATGTTTAAATATTTTTTTGAATCTACACTTCTTTATGAGGTCTTTGTTCATTTTATTTCTGTTTTTTCTCCCTTGCAATGGTTCAGTCAACGGAGACGCTGCCCTCTGCTGTCCGCACTGGGAACCTTAGTGTGTTGAAAAAGCGCTGGGAGGAGAAGCGACAGAACACACCACCTGGAACTGCACCTGACTCACCAGCAGAACCTCGCTCACCTGCTCGCTCCCATAGCTTTAGACCTGTGAAGGTCCGAGAGGAGTGGACAGGTGAGGTGAAGGAGGTGATGGAGACGAAGCAAGATGTAAAGCAGGAGCTGAAACCGGAGCTGAACCTGGAGACAAAGCAGAAGATGGAGATAATGCAGGAGATGAAGGTGGAGAAGGAGACAAAGCAGGAGATGGAGAAGAAGCTGGAGAAGGTGAGGATACAGGAGCTGGAGAAGGAGATGGAGTTAGACACAGACCCGACTCTCCAGAAACAGAACCTGGAGATAGAGACAAGTCTAGAGAAAGAGCTAAATAAACAGGTGATGGAGGAACCAAAGACAGAGGTAAAGCCTGAGATAAAGGAGATGAAGATGGAGGTGAGGAAGGAGATGATGGTGGAAGACAGCCAGAAGGAGGAGGAAGAGCAGAGAAAGGAAATTGAGAAACCAAGCATTGCTCTCAACAGCCTCAAGATGATGTTTGAGACAGGAGAAACCAGGGTAAGAAAAATATTAATAATAATAATAATTATTATTGTTATTATAATTACTATTAATCATTATTTCAATCATTAATCTTCTTACCCGCTTATTCCCTAATTCGGGGGCACAGGGTCGGCTGCACCTATCCCAGCACACATAGGGCCAAAGGCAGGGGTACACCTAGACGGGTCGCCAGTCCATCTCAGGGCAACATATTGACAAACAACCATTCACACACACATTCACTCCTATGGACAATTTACAATCACTAATCGACCTTATCTGCATGTTTTTTGGACTGTGGGAGGAAACCGGAGTACCCGGAGGAAACCTACACAAGCGCGGGGAGAACATGCAAACTCCGCACAGAAAGATCCCCGGAATCGGGGTCACACATACACACCTATAGGCAATTCAGTATTATCATTCAACCTAATGTACATGTTCTTGAACATGCAAACACCGCACAGTGAGGCGTGAGGCCGCCTAGTGTATTTTTACTTTTACATAAAGAATAAAAATCATAAGCAGATTATTTGCAGGAATATTATAATTAAATGCAGTGAATGCTTTCAAGCACAAGGGGGCAGAAATGAGCTCAGTTCAGATTTATTTATATAGAAATCTAAATAAAATAAGTTTTATTTTCATCCATTCATCTTCTTACCCACTCATTCCCTTATTCAGGGTCATGGGGGTCTGCAGGAGTCTATTTCTGCATCACTTCCTATTTTATTCAAATCTCAGGATGAACTGGGGCATGTGGGCAGAGTTATGTAAAGCAAGTGACTTTTATTACAGTTTTTTCAAGTTGTTAACACACTAAAATGACCTGCACAGCACAATTATTTAAACTGACACACAGAGAGCAAATCTTCTTCTCAAGTCTTTAAAAGTCTAAACACATTTTCTGATTCACACACATTTTGCATTTTAAAGTGACACTTTTTTTTAAATGCACTGAAAACATTTCTTGCATAAGACACAACAATCTGACATAAAGTCACATGTTTGCCACTTCAAAACACTGCCATCCAAAATGACACTCTATGAGCTAATTGGCCAACTACATGTGTCATCTGGCCAAAAACCTCAATTGTTAATTGTTAACACTTCAGTCAGGATGTAAACACTAAGAAAAGACCACAAGTGAGAATATTTTCTTTACAACAAGAATGGAAGACATTGCAGAGAGAGGAAGAGTAAGAGGGAGGTTGAGAATAAGAGGAAGAGTGAGAGGTATGGGTAGAGGAATTCATGGCTAAAGAAGGCAAACACTTTAAAATGAAATCAGAGCAACATTAGTAGATCATGTCATCAACCATGGGCTGACAAGGCGTGGGAAGTACTGGAAATGGAGGCTCATGCAATCTCACAAAGAGTTCATCTTTATAGATGAGGCTGGGTTCAACCTAGCAAAGACCAGAAGAAGGGGGAGAAACGTCATTGGCCACAGAGCCATTCTAGATGTTCCTGTCCAACGTGGTGGGAACATCACAATGTGTGCTGCCATCTCCAATATGCATGGTGTCCTCCACCGTCATGCCAACCTTGGACCATACAACACAACCCATATTCTCATAGGTCTGGACAGACTTCACAACATTCCCATATCACCAGAGCGTATGAATGATGCAGACCATCAAAGAAACCGATACGTTGTAGTATGAGACAACGTGAGCTTTCATCGTGCAGCCCCAGCCCAAAACTGACTCCCCAACATTTCTCTTGCAATACCTCCCACCATACTCACCATTTCTGAACCCCACAGAAGTTCTTTTCGGCATGGAAGGTATAAAACCGGCTGCCCTTTGTACACACGTCTCTTGTGCAACAGCATGTGTGTGTATCTGCAAATATGTCTCTGCATGTGAACAATCTGATACATATTTTAGTATATTGGCAAACCACACTAGAGATGGGGGTGTTTTTCATGCTGTGTAGTTGGAGAAAAGCAATCCGCTGTGGTGACCCCTAACGGGATCAGCCGAAAGGAGGAGAAGAAGCAGTTTGGGTGTGTGCTTTTGTGAATTGTGTTAAGTATTTTGATAAAAACAGACTAGTTTGAAAAATTGTGTCTTAGCAACTGGAAAAAATGTAAGAGTTACAGGAAGGGAATTGGTTACTGGTTCTGGTTGATCAGAAAGTAGTGAGTTTAATTTCCCAGTCACCGAGCTGCTAGTGTGGCTCCCCTGATCAAGGCTCCTACCTATGAGACTTCCAAAATAGATAAAAAATATGGTAGAACGATAAAGAGGAATGGGATTGAAAGGGGAACCATGTCAAGATCTGATTTGCACAGTAAAGTCATTCGCTTCTTTTTTAACCCTTTGTTGTTTAGGTACGACGCATGAACAGCACATCACAGGACACGGATATCCGAGCAGCAGACAGAGGTACTGAACCCCCGACGCCTGCACACACACACACACACACCCACACACAAATTGCATGTTAAATCTGGAATGTTTAATTTAGTGTGTCCATGTCTATTTGTTGGTATACTGTGCATAGAGTGTGTTTATGTGTGTAGTGTGTAGAGTTTGTGGAAAGTGTGTGTTTGTGTGTGTGTAAAGTGTCTGAGTGTAATGTTAATGTATTTGTGTGTATGTGTGTGTGTGTCTGTCTGTCTGTCTGTCTGTGTTTGTGTTTCTGTGTCTGTGTGTATACTGTGCGGAGTGTGTGTGTTAGTGTTTATATATGTAAAGTATCTGTGTTTTAATGTATTTACATGTGTATCTGTCCTTTTGTCTCTGCAGGTTTGGTCTCTTTGGAACGTTCTAAGTCACTGAGGGACCGTATGGCGCAGTATCAAGCTGCTGTGTCCAAGCAGGAGCCACGCGGTTTTCAGAGCTCTGTATGACCACACAAACACACACACACACACACACACACACACACACATTTACAGCATTTGGCACACACTCTTATCCAGAGCGACTTACATTATTCCCTGTTATACAACTGAGCAATTGGTGGTTAAGGGCCTCGCTCAGAGGCCCAGCAGTGGAATTTTGTGTTGCTGGGATTTGAATCCAGGTCTCACACGCTTCCTATCTTGCGGATTATCGTGGATTCACGTTAAGGACTTAGCGTGCTAACTGGTTCCTTCTCATTAGGAGATTTTAAACATTGCACAGATGTTTATTCCACATGTGGTCTGGAATCTGAAAAGACTGAAAGCCAAACGCAGCGGTGCTGAGTTACAGCTTTAATCTGGTGGCTCGGGTGTGAGCAGTCAGGTGGGATGGGTGGGGTTTAATAAATGCTCCTGCAGCTAATAAATGCTCATGTTTTGATCTTTACAGTTGACTGAGAGGAAGATCAAATGTTCAGCAGGAGAGATGAAGGAAAATGCACCACCTGGTGGTGGAGAGCAGCGTGAACACGAAGTATATAAACTCTACTAACAACTGATTAATACTAAATAACACTGAATTTTAAAATTAATTCTCCAAAACTATAAACACGATAAAATCATAAAATTAAATATGAGAAGGAATAATCAATATAAATATTAATTTTGGAGTTTCATCAGAATAATTCAAATCAAACTTGAGTTTTTCTTTCTCTCTTTTTTTTATTTTTACAGAATGCTTATTCAGAACCGATGAGCATGAAACCCAATGGTGAGTTACACACTTTTACACAATTTTACACACCTTCACACACCTTTACACACCTTTACACACCTTCACACACTTTTACACACCTTCACACACCTTTACATATCTTCACCCACTTTTACACACCTTCACACACTTTTACACACCTTCACACACTTTTCCATGCCTTCACACACTTTTACACACCTTCACCCTATTTTACACACCTTCACTTACTTTTACACACCTTCACTCACTTTTACAAACTTTAACACACTTTTACACACCTTCACCCACTTTCACACACCTTCACACACTTTTACACACCTTCACACACTTTTACACACCTTCACACACTTTTACACACCTTCACCCTTTTTTACACACCTTCACTCACTTTTCCACACTTTTACACACCTTCACCCACTTTTACACACCTTCACCCACTTTTACACTCCTTCACCCACTTTTACACACCTTCACACACTTTTCCACGCCTTCACACACTTTTACACACCTTCACCCTTTTTTACACACCTTCACTCACTTTTCCACACTTTTACACACCGTCACCTACTTTTACAGCCCTTCACACACTTTTACATAGTGTACATAGGGTGAGAGTCAGGGGTACACACAGGACAGATTGCCAGTCCATCTCAGGTCCACATACACAGGCAAACAAACACTACACCACTGCACCCGCCCTAATCTCTTTGATCTGATCTCTGTTATTATATATTTTATTATTAATTTAATTATTATTTTTATTTTAGGAGTGTTTGGTGATGCAGGAAGTTCTTCAGTGTTTGATACCGAAACCAGCGACACGGCCCGATTTGTCAGAGTGAGTGAACACTCATTAGATTAACAGTTTTACTTTGTTAACAATCGTATGGGGGCGGCGTGGTAGCATAGTGGATAGCACGGTCACCTCACAACAAGAAGGTCCCTGGTTCGATTCCCGGGCTGGGGATCTTGTGTGGGTTTCCTTTGGGTACTCCGGTTACCTCCCACTGTACAAAAACTTGCAGATTAGTTCGCTTGCTGATTCTAAATTGTCCATAGGAGTGAGTGTGTGTGAATGGTTGTTTGTCTATGTGTGGCTTGTGATGGACTAGCAACCTGTCCAGGGTATACCCCTGCCTCTCGTCCTATGTGCGCTGGGATAGGCTCTAGCAAGACTCCCGTGACCCTGAATTAGGGATTAAGCGGGCAAGAAATTTTATGGCTGAAGATTTTATGGCTCAAAACATAATTTTCTGAAATCTGGTAAAAATGTTTATGCCGCCCCCTAGTGGCCCTTGGTTTGCAATTGTCAAATATATTTGGTGTTTTGACCAAATTATTTTAAATATGTTTTAAATGACACATTCCTCAAACTCATTAGCATTTGCATGTAAAGGTCTTCTGTTGATTAGCATTCTGTCAGATTTTACCAGTGTCTACCCAGGCTCTGGTGGCGTGCTAAGCAAGACTTTTTGTGCCCCCATTCAAGCCCCACCGCCTTTCTACAAACAATCAACAAAAGATGCTCAAAACACTGATATATTTTCTAAATATCACCTGACAATGCAGATGGGTGTAGGAGCGCAAGACAGTCACAAGAGGGCGACTTCCTACAAACAAACTTTTGAGCAGCCCTCACCCTAGTCATTTTGCCCCCAAAGAAATTGCCTATACCGCTTGTATCACCTGTATTTCTTAACCATCATTTCATTTATTATCTTGTTGTTGTTTTTTTATTTTATTGTATTTTTTATATTTAAAAGGGGCAGAAGTTTCGTGCTACCATGCGGGAGACTTGCGTTGCTTGCCAAAAGACTGTTTACCCGCTGGAGAAACTGGTGGCTAATCAGCAAACCTTTCATAACACTTGTTTCCGCTGTGCTCACTGCAACACCAAGCTCAGGTGAGTCGCTGCAGTCAGGTTCAAACTTGAGTATTTATTTATTTTCACTAACTAAATAACAACTTTATAAATATCATTTCAGCTTGGTAAACTTTGCCTGCCTTCATGGAAGCATTTACTGCAAACCTCACTACAACCAGCTCTTCAAGTCCAGAGGAAACTACGACGAGGGCTTTGGACACCGGCCTCATAAGGAGCTGTGGACCGCCCGAGGTGATGACGAGGAGTTTGAAGATTCGGAAAAGCCCAAATCCGCTTCCCACGACGTCATGGTGAAACTACCCGCTTCAGAGAAGGTCTGGGATCAAAAGTTCACCGTCGAAGAAACTCCAATAGCCAAAGTCACCGATCTTGCATCATCTCTGGAGACCAAGACAATACCAACAGTTATGGAAACTGAGAAACTGGCTGTTTCTTTGGAAACAAAACGATTAAAGATTGCTTGGCCACCACGTACTGAAAGCTCTGGTTCCACTGTGGAAAGAGGAAGAAGCCCAGTTAAAGTCTCCAAGCTAAAATGGCCTCCAGGGGATGATGTACAGTCCAGTCTGGAGAGCACAGAGCGAGTGGAATTGAGGAACCTGAGACGCAGCACATCTCTGAAAGAGCGAAGTCGACCTTTTTCTGTGGCCCCGAGAATGGAGTCCATTGATCAGGAGCCGCTCCGCCCACTCAAGACTACTCTAATGAGACGTGGCTCTCTGGAGCTCCGATCACCTGTCCAGAAGGAGATAGAGGACGAGATCTTGGAGATAAAAAATCCGTACAAAGCTTTAAACAACAGTGAAGTTGAGGTTCCTCCAAAACAAGAGGAGAAACCCAAAATGCCACCATCAATCCTGAAACGACCTCAATTACACAAAACCAAGGTTTCTGAGGACCAACCATTGCAACCTGTGGAGCTGCAGAGGGCACCATCGGTCCAGACTGTGGAGGACATCAGGAGGTCTGAAGATGTGGGTTTCTGGGATGGAGAACAAATTGAAGAATCTCTCAGTGTGGAGGAAGTGATCAAAAGGAACCGAGTCTATGAAGATGAAGAAGATTGCTGAAGTTTCTGACTCAATATCTGCTCAGACTTTGATAGCATTAATGGAAAAATAGAATAATTTAAAAAAGCCATAAAGGCTGGAGGTGATGAGGTTTTTCTTCTTCTTTTTTTTACTTTCAGGTTAATCAAATTTTAAGTGGATTTACAAAAAACAGGCATCTTTTAGTTCCTGGTGTTCCTGAAGCTACCGCTTTGATCATTGATTCAACATTGCTGATGATTTTTAATTCCAAGCTTCAAGTTATCATTTATTTCCTAAATTTTTATTGACATTCTTTAATGTTGTTTATGTTGCCTGCTCTGATCTTGCAGCTGATACACTTCTCAGATCCAGAGAAGCTTAAAATACCTCCAATGCTCATAAACATTCCAGATGTTCGAGATGAATCTTTTAAAAATGAAGATACGTTATGGTGCTGCTTTTAACTCCACCATTCCATCTCTGGATTTTCCTTTCATATCAAAACTTTAAAAAAAGATTTCATTAATAAAATAAATGTGGGAATTAATTAATTAATTAGAGCTCAGGAGATTTAGGATACAAAAATAAAATAGATTGTAATTTGAAATGAGAGCAGGCGTTACGCAGAATTCTGAGGTACTCCATGTGTTTACAATTTTCTCCCGATGCTTCTTTATACTCCAGAAATCTTGCAATATATAAAATATGTTAAAACTAATAACATAATAACAAAAAAAAGTCTTTGATTTTTATAAATATTTTCATTCATTCATTCATCTTCTTACCCGCTTATTCCCAAATCCGGGGTCACGGGGGTCTGCTGCGCCTATCCC
>JAOTRA010069463.1:0-14440 GCA_026260255.1 Pseudolaguvia tuberculata | reverse complement strand
CACACATTCACTCCTATGGACAATTTACAATCACCAATCCACCTCATCTGCATGTTTTTGGACGGTCGGAGGAAACCAGAGTACCCCGAGGAAACCTATGCAAGTGCGGGGAGAACATGCAAACTCTGCACAGAAAAATTCCTTGCCCGGGAATCGAACCCTGGACCCTCTTGTTGCGAAGTGACCGTGCTAACCACTACACCACCGCACTGCCCAGAAATATATTTATAAAAAATAAGAAACTGTTACTAATGCAATTGCCGTTTAAAAGTTTGATATAATATTAATCAAAAAAATAGAATATATATAGTATTATTAAAGAGTTTTATGTGTCAGTTTCATCCTATTATTGTTGTTAAGAATAATTTTTACAGTGATTTGGGAATTTTTGGAAACCAAACATAACAGTACCATGAATATATTTACATTACATAATAACAATGTTGCCAAATATCACATCTATAGTCAGAGTAAAATGGCATACAAGTTACAGCCGGAGAAAGTATGCATACATTTTATTGTTGGTCTTGTTATGTACTAGAAAATAATTTTTGATTACATCATCATTTCAGTCTAGGTCTTTATTATACCTTTAATGCTGCTGGGTTCCGATTCCAAGATTCGTGTTTTACTCCGAAGACTTTCCCCAGAGCCATCGATCCAAACATAGGTAACCTGACAGAGACCTCCCTGAGGAAGGCTGAGGTAGTGGGAACGTAGCACTTTATTTAACTGAGAGCTGGCAGACAAGGAGGATATCATGGTAGCACCTGAGATAGTTGAGAAGGACTGCATAAGAGGTAAGAATAGAAACGCTGTAAAGTTATAGCAATTGTTCAATTACAGTGTGTAATCAATCCTACACACAACTTAAAAAGCCATACAAGACAACCGAGACAAAGTATTTAACCAGCTATTCAGAAATACTAAAAAGTGTAATATTTACAGACAAGCAGGACTTACTTTAGTAGGATGAGGCTTGTTTGAGATTGTTCCTCTGGTTAGTTGTATTTAATGCAGCATTTAAATGATGCCTACATGTAAAAAAAAAAAAAAAAAAAAAGGCCACACCTACCACAGGTTTGTTAGTGCCTCCCCTGTCAACTTTAGATAACACATTCAAAGCTGAGTCAAAATCAAATGGAATTTTTTGTATAGTATTTTGCACTAGATATACGAGCAATAATTATTACAAAAAATACGTAAGACCAAGACTGGCATGGTTCTCCAATTACTATAAATACATTTAAGTCTACATTCATTAACGCAATAACAGCTAAAAGAAGCTAATTTGCTGAGGCCAGTTATCGCCTTATACCATGAACAATTAAATTCTATACCAGGAACCACCAAGAGTGATGAGAGAGCTTAGTTTATTGCAGAGCAAGGCATGGACACTAGGCGAAGGCCACAGTGGGATTTAACTGTTCATTAAGTTTGGTCTAGCTTCACTTCACAAGGGTGTAATCTGTAGGAAATGCTGACTAAGTAGCGAACTATGGCGGAGACAGCAGTTCTGCCTCAGCTGAACCAACACTTGATTTAATATTTACAGTCAAGAGAAAAATGATTGGAAGTTAAATGTGTTTAAATTGTACTGAGTGTTAATTGTACTGTTGCATTAAATAGATTTGTATTGTATTGTATTTGTATTGTCTGTTGACATTTGAGTTAAGACTTCAATTGATTGGAAAACACTTCCGCTGTATATATTTGAGTTATACTACCATTGAAGTTGTATTGATACTTCATTCATTCAATCATCTACTTACCCGCTTATTCCCTAATTCGAGGTCACAGAGGTCTGCTAGCGCCCATCACAGCACACATAGGGCGAATGGTGGGGGTACACCCCAGACAGGTTGCCAGTCCATCTCAGGGCAACACAACCATTCACACACACATTCACTCCTATGGACAATTTAGAATCACCAATTGACCTAATCTGCATGTTTTTGTATGGTGGGAGGAAACCGGAGTGCCCAGAGGAAACTCATGCAAGCGCAGGGAGAACATGCAAACTCCACACAGAAAGATCTCCGGCCCGGGGATCGAACGCAGGGGACCTTCTTGTTGTGAGGCAACCGTGGTATCCACTACACCACCGTGTCACCCCATCTTGGGGACACTTATGTTATATTACATTTCTGGTGCTTGGAAGAAGGCCATATTCATTGCGACTTCCATCCACCGTTTTTAATCCAACTGAGTAGTGGAAGACAAGGGCCCAGAAGTGGCAGCTTGATGTTTCACCCAAACCACTGGGCTACAATTGCCATAATTTGCCCTATTGATCCAAAAGTTAGTTTTACTGGTTATTTTGCCAAGTAAGTTGAATATATTTGAGTTGTATTAGCAATTTACAATATATTACACTGGGCAGCACGGTGGCGTAGTGGTTAGCACGGTCGCCTAACAACAAGAAGGTCCCGGGTTCAATTCCCGTGCCGGGGATCTTTCTGTGTGGAGTTTGCATGTTCTCTCCATGCTTGCGTGGGTTTCCTTCGGGTACTCCGGTTTCATCCCACAGTCCAAAGACATGCAGATTAGGTCGATTAGTGATTCTAAATGATCACTTATTATGTGTTGCCCTGCGATGGACTGGCGACCCATTCAGAGTGTACCCCTCGCCTCTTGCCCTATGTGAGGTGGGGTAGGCAATAGAAGATCACAGTGACCCTGAATTAGGGAGCGAATAAATATATTATACTTAGATAATACTTATTTCTGTTTTGATGATTTTGACTCAGTGCTGCATACAGTGAAAACTCGATGTGAAAACAATGAATGAAACAAATTGTGCACTATTCATTGTGTTTTATGGTACTACGATACTACGGTACTACGGTACTACTAACACATTTATATCCCTTGTGTGTTGTCTTCATCACATTAAGACCCAGGTCAGCACAAGTTTTGTGAACGCTTGCTAGCTTGCAGCTTGCAAATTTATCAAGCCAGATCATATTCTCATCACGGCTTATCACCCATCACGATTAGTACGCTGCATTTGTAGATCTGATGAGGTGGTGCTTTGGGGTTGTGCTACGTATTGTTGTTACTAGCAAAAAGCAGTTTCATGCTGAGGCAGCAGCCTAGGGATATGAGGAAGTAAAGATGAATTGTCTAGTATTAGTAATTATAGAGAAGGATGATAATGACCATAGAGTCACATTTTTACATAAATGACACGGATGATGTTGGAGTATTTTTGGACAGTGTTAATGTTCTTGCTAGTTACAGTAAGTAACTAACCTTTACCTATATGTCAGTGAATTTTATGTAAAGAATCACACGCTTTTTTTTTAAGTCAGTGGAACATTAATTCTCTTAAACCGGAACAAGAAATCAATCAATGTTATAATTAGGGTGGCGTAGGGGTTAGCACAGTCGCCTCATAGCAAGAAGGTCCCGAGTTTAATTCCTGGGCAAGGGGTCATCCTGTGTGTTTGCATGTTCTCCACGCACTATTTGTTGTTTCTTTACAGGTACTCTGGTTTCCTCCCACAGTTCAAAAACATTAGGTTGAATGATGAATCTAAATTGCCCAAAGGGGTGTGTGTGAGTGTGTGTGGTTGTTCCCCTATATGTGGACTGGTGACCTATCCAGGGTCTACCCTGTCCCTTCACCCCAATGTGCGCTGGGATAGGCAACCCACGACCCTGAATCAGGGAATACCGGTTTAGAAGAAGAATTAATGAATTAATGAATGAATAAATGTTAATACACACTTTTTAATACCTTTAATAAGTAAATCTTTATTTGTCACATATGCAATATTGCACTGTAATGTTTTTTCTTTCTTTTTCTTTTTAATTTATTTTAGCTTACCAAATTGGGCACAGTTCAACCATTATTATAAATTTAATTTAAAAGAAAACTTGCATTGTGTTTAAATGAACTTGACTACTTCTTCTTACATTAATATTCTATTAAATTTTACATTTCTCATCTCTCATATCATCTCCTCTCATATCTCTAATCTTACTCTCATATCTCTAATCATCTGAGCAGATGAAACCTCAATCCTCCCCAATCAACTGCTAAAACCTAAACCATTTAAGCTACCATTTGTGCTCTGCATATTTGTATACATTTAATATTCATTCAGGGGCGATGCGGTGGCGTAATGGATAGCACGGTCGCCTCACAACAAGAAGGTCCAGGGTTCGAATCCCAGGCCGGGATCTTTCTGTGTGGAGTTTGCATGTTCTCCCTGCGCTTGCGTGGGTTTCCTCCCACAGTCCAAAAACATGCAGATTAAGTCGATTGATGATTCTAAATTGTGTGAATGGTTGTATGTCTATGTTTTGCCCTGAGATGGACTGGCGACCCGTCCAGGTTGTACCCCCGCCTCTCGCCCTATGTGTGCTGGGATAGGCGCAGCACACCCTGGATTCGGGACTAAGCGGGACTATTCCTTAATTCAGGGTAACGGGGGTCTGCTGGCGCGTATACTAGTGCACATATGGCGAGAGGCAGGGGTAAACGACCCTGGACAGGTTGCCAGTCCATCACAGGGCAAACATAGACATACAACCACTCACACACATTCACTCCAATGGACAATTTAGAATCACCAATCGACTTAATCTGCATGTTTTTGGACTGTGGGAAAAAAACGGAGTACCTGGAGGAAACCCACACAAGCGCTGGAAGAACATGCAAAGACCCCCGCACAGAAAGACCCCCAGCCCGGGAATCAAACCCAGAACCTTCTTGTTGTGAGGCGACCATGATATCAACTACGCCACCACGCCGCCCTACATTTACCTCGGAAACTTCTTAGAAGAGACTAAAATCTATTTGTTGAATAATTTCTGTTGATTTTGGTGTAAAAAGACCAGTTTAGTGTATGTGAAAAAGCAGCTAGACGGGGAATTGGTATGATATCACGTTTATAGGAGATGTTATGAACTTTAAGCCTACAACACGCTGAGCTCAATGCTGGTATATTAGATCACAAAGCAAAGTTTAACAATCACCAAAATGGTTACATGGGCACTAATTCCTTCTTTTCCATCGGTCCATTGGTTTACTAATTAATTTGACTGGTTAAAGTTAAATTAAATACTCGAGTTAAATCCATTTGAGTTGCCATTATAAGCATTTGATTTGCATTCAATACACTGGAGTTAAAAGTGTATTCTGTAGTTTGGGGCTTCTTTCCTTAATGCATACGTTTACTTAAATTTGGTTATATTCTTGCTTAGTTTTTGTAAGGAACGCTAGGCCTTCTGATCAGCAGGTGAGGGCGCTCTCGCCAGAATACTGAGTGACTGTTTCCTGTTCCGGGTTAGAGGTCAAGGACTCTCTATATAAGTTAGCATTCTGCTACCATGCGGCGCAAAGCATTGTTTGTTGTTTAGTCTATGTTAAAGTACCGGTCCGTGTAGTTAACTTTGTTCTCTAGACTAACCCTCTCCCTTTCTATTTTTGTTTCAATAAGCTGGTTCTCTGCACCATGGACCCGACCCCGCCTAATTCTTTACAGATTTATTACATTTGATTTTTGATCTTACATTAAATACAAACAAAAATGACAACATATAATAGGGTTTTTTCTTTAAATGTAACAGATATGTTTCTGTAAATATCCTGGTTCAGAACTAAGTTTACCACTATAAACAGATCAAATACATTACATCACACACACACACACACACACACACACACACACACACTATACTGAGATCTTTTTAGGCAGTATGTGGCATAGTGTAAATGAAAGTTCTTTTCAGGCTTTCCTGACTATACGGCAGGTCTTCTTCCACCTCAGTCTATCTGATCTCACAGAGATGCTGCTGACTCTCCATGGACCATGGCAAATACGGGCACTTAAGGGAGAGAGAGAGAGAGAGAGAGAGAGAGAGAGAGAGAGAGAGAGAGAGAGAGAGAGATAGACACTCATTTTAGACAATTAGACACTTACTTCATCCTTTTTTACCAGTTTATAAGGAATAGCCCTTGCACACAAATATTTAGATTTTTTACAATTATTTTGATATACTTTACTGATCCTATGAAGGAAATTCTTTTTTTCTCATATCCCATCTTAGTAAGTTGGGGGTCAGAGTGCAGGGTCAGCTATTGTACAGCGCCTTTGCAGCAGGAAGGGTTAAGGGTCTTGCTCAAGGACACACCAGTGGCGGACTTGAGCCAAGGACTTTCTAGGCCTTGAACTCAGGTATCCCTGGTCAACCGATCAACAACTCGGCACCTTAACCATTGAGCCCCTCACACACTCATTCACACCTAAAGGAAGCAGGAAAGAGGGAACCTAGAGGGAATAATAATAATATTCCACAGAGAAAGATGATAATAAAAGCAACAGCCTTAGTGATGTTAAAATTGTAAGACAACAAGTGTACCACCAAGTGTCACCAACTGGCTGCCCATTGACTGTCTATTAGTGTTAATTTACAAATCAAATTAACATAGTAAAGTGTTTGATTTGTAACCCAGTTCAATTTAGTCTTTTCTAATCCCACAACAGCCCCCATCCCTGTTTCATCTCTTGCAGTCCTATCAATAAAGGCAAACTATACATACTTGCATGTTATTTATATATATACAGGATGGATAGATAGATAGATAGCTAGATAGCTAGATAGGGGAGATGAGAAGTGGTGGATTAATGGTTAAGACATTGGACTGATACCAGAAAGACCAGGGTTCGATTCCCACCAAGCAACCTGAGCAAAGCCCTTAACACACAATTGCTCAGTTGTTCAAATGTAAATCAAATGTAAGTTGCTCTGGATAAGAGTGTCTGCCAAAATGTAAATATAGATAGATAGATAGATAGATAGATAGATAGATAGATAGATAGACAGATAGATAGACAGACAGTTTGGCATTTGGCAGACGCTCTTATCCAGAGCGACTTACGTTTGGTCTCTTTTTACAACTGAGCAATTGTGGGTTAAGGGCCTTGCTCAAGGGCCCACAGTGGTTGCTTGGTGGAGGTGGGAATCGAACCCCAGTCTTTCTAATATTAGTCCAATAGCTTAACCACTAGGCTACCACTTCAGACAGACAGACAGACAGACAGACAGACAGACAGACAGACAGAGTGGTGTTACAGATCGGTCTAATAAATGACTATGATTAGGATTAAGGTTGAAATCCATCCACCTACTTATTTACTCCAGGCTTATTTAAACCATTTATAAAAGTCTTGTTTTTCTTGTAAAATATCACAACTAGACTCAACTTTAGTTACAACGCCATGAACATGTTAACAGCTTTATAAATGTGGGATGGTGTGAAAAATATTGTAATACTCTCGATGGCATTGGGTTATAAATGGATTTTCTCTAATTCATTAAATTTAATAAACCACCATCCGGTTTTAATGAACTCAATATATACTGTAGTGTGTGTGCACTAATTGTGAAATAAAAAATATTTTTATAAAGATTTCCAAAACCGTTCAACACTTTTCACTTTTTAATTTGCTTATTAGGATTAATTACTGTTTTTAATATAACCAGGGATATTAAATATTTAGTAGACGCCCATACAGACAGCGACTCTTTTATATAACTGAGTAATCAGGGGTAAAGGGTTTTGGTCAGGGGCTCACTAGTGGCAACTTGGTGGTGCTTGGAATCAAACCCTGATCCTCAACACCTTAACCACTGTGCTACCAAATCCCTAAAAATGGGTACAATTTGATGCATTTTGATTTATACAGTACAGGAATGGAAATGCATTAATAATAATAATAATAATAATAATAATAATAATAATAATAATAATAATAATAAACTCACCTGGACCGCCAGGTCAAAGCGGCTCTCTTGTGCGGTTTGGCCGCCTGCGCCTTGTACTGAATCAGTCCGCACACTAAGTCATGCGCTATCATCACATACAGCAGGAAGATGAGCACCGCAGGGTCCATGACACCGACTGAGGGCAGCAGGAAGGGTTTAAGCTTTACACTCTCTGCATGGACGACTATGCGTGCTTAGGCGAGGCAAAAACGCGTGGGCTTCGTGTACACTGTTATTTACTGTCCTCTCATCCCAGCCATGCGGACATGTCCTCTCTGGGGTGAACATTTCAGTATGAACACACACACACACACACACACACACACGCACATGCCGCGCCGCGCTCATGATCCGTTCCTGCGCTATTTCAGATTCTTTTCATTTCGTCTGCTGGGTTCAAGGTAGACCTACTGATGCACCTGAGGTGCGCGTGAGGACAGAGGCGACGGGATGTTGCCGTGGAAACCAAAGAGCGTTGCTATGGGCGTCGTCATGGGTTTTGTCTCAGATGTGTAAAATATTTTTATGTTAAAGTTTATACACAATCTTCAGAAACTCATGACTGGTTTAAACTGTTTAATTGTTTTTTTTAATTGTTGTTTTAAAAATATATTATTATTATTATTATTATTATTATTATTATTATTATTATTATCATTATTCATTCATTCATTCATTCATTCATTCATTCATCTTTCAACCCATTTATTCCCTAATTCAGGGTCACACGGGTTTTCTGGAGCCTATCCCAGCGCAACTAGGGGAAAGGCAGGGAGTACACCCTGGACAGGTCACCAGTTCATCACAGGGCCACATATCCACATATAGAAAAACAATCACTCACCAGGAGAAACACTCCTTGCCCGAGAATCGAACCCCGGACTTTTGTTTTTTAGTTTATATGATAAAATAGCCAACGTGTGAATATCTACAGTGGGTACGGAAAGGGTATTCAGACCACCTTAAATTTTTCACTCTTTGTTATATTGCAGCCATTTGCTAAAATCCTAAAAGGTCATTTTATCCTTCATTAATGTACACACAGGGTCCCCATATTGACAGAAAAACACAGAATTGTTGACATTTTTGTTGATTTATAAAAAAAACCCCGAAATTGCACATGGTCCTAAGTTTTCAGAGCCGAGCCTTTGCTCAGTATTTAGTAGAAACAATTTTTGATCAACTACAGCCATGAGTCTTTTTAGGAAAGATGCAACAAGTTTTTCGCACCTGGATTTGAAGATCCTCTGCCATTCCTCCTTGCAGATCCTCTCCAGTTTTGTCAGGTTGGATGGTAAACGTTGGTGGACAGCCATTTTAAGTATCTCCAGAGATGCTCAATTGGGTTTAAGTCAGGGCTCTGGTTGGGCCATTCAAGAACAACCACAGTTGCTGTGAAGCCCCTCCTTCATTATTTTAGCTGTGTGCTCAGGGTTATTGTCTTACGTAAACCTTCGGCCCAGTCTGAGGTACTGGGCACTCTGGAGAAGGTCTTCTTCCAGGATATTCCTGTACTTGGCCGCAGTCATCTTTTGCTCAATTGCAAGCAATCGTCCTGTCCCTGCAGCTGAAAAACACCTCCACAGCATGATGCTGCCACCACCATGCTTCACTTTTGGGACTGTATTGGACAAGTGATGAGCAGTGCCTGGTTTACTCCACACATACCGCATAGAATGAAGGCCAAAAAGTTCTTTCTTGGTCTCCTCAGACCAGAGACTCTTATTTCTCACCATCTTAGCAAACTCCATATGGGGCTTTCATGTGTCTTGCACTGAGGAAAGGCTTCTATCGGGCCACTTTGCCATAAAGCCTTAATTGATAGAGGGCTGCGGTGATGGTTGACTTTCTCCAGACTGCATCTCTGGCTCTCAGACACAGTGATCGTTGGGTTACCTTTCTCACCAAAGCTCTTCTAGCCCGACAGCTCAATTTGGTCAGACAGCCAACTCTAGGATAGGGTTCCACTCATCCCAAACGTATTTAAGGATTATAGAGACCACTGTCCCGGGCCGGGATCTTTTGTGTGGAGTTTGGATGTTCTTTCCGTGCTTGCGTGGGTTTCGTCCGGGTGCTCCGGTTTCCTCCCACAGTCCAAAAACATGCAGATTAGGTCGTTTGGTGATTCTAAATTGTCCATAAGAGTTACCCCGTAACCCCGGATTCGGGAATAAGTGGGTGAGAAGATGAATGAATGAAAAATGAATGAATGAATGTGTAACAGTTTTTTACACTGCTTTGGATTGGTAAAAATTCCGCTGTTTGCTGACATTGGTATAGAGACATTGATATAGAGACATTGGTATAGAGACATTGGTATAGAGACATTGATATAGAGACATTGGTATAGAGACATTGATATAGAGACACTGGAATAGAGTCATTGATATAGAGACATTGGTATAGAGACATTGGTATAGAGACACTGGAATAGAGTCATTGATATAGAGACATTGGTATAGAGACATTGATATAGAGACATTGGTATAGAGACATTGGTATAGAGACATTGGTATAGTTCTTTCCAGTTAAAAATTGTGGGTCTGAACCTTCAATGCAAAGATACAGAATGTCTAAACTTGAGACATCAAAGACAGAAAAATATGTAATTATAATTTTAATTAGTAAATATCTTAGAAACCAAATGTAGCTTTTTATATTCCATTAAAATGTACTTTTAAGAACTTTTAAGAACACATCCATATACTATGGATTTCTCAACATCATGTAATTAGAATGCTACAGTCAACCAACTGGATAGCACCGGAGAGACATAGCATTTGTTTACATTAACTGTGTCTTGTCACTTGATTGCCCTGTTCATGTGTCATGTTTCTATTGGTTGAAGGCTTTCATTGGTTTATTTTGGTCATGTGCCTTCTCATTGTGTCAAGGTGATTCTTGTGTAATTGATGGTTACCTCATTGGGATGTGCATTTATACCTATGTGTTTCAGCTAGAGTAGCTGTCATTCATTCATTCATTCATTCATTCATTCATTCATTCATTGAGAAGTACACTCTGGACCCCCCCACCCCCCACACACCAGCTATTATTAGAAGAAGTAATATGAATAAATACTATTAACCTTAGCACTTTAGAAATTATAATAAAATTTAAAAACAGGTCGGTGCGGCGGCGTAGTGGTTAGCATGGTCGCATTACAACAAGAAGCTCCCGGGTTTGATTCCCAGGCAGGGGATCTTTATGTGCGGAGTTCGCATGTTCTCCCGGAGCTTGCACAGGTTTCCTCCGGGTACTCCGGTTTCCTCCCACAGTCCAAAAACATGTGCATTAGGTGGATTGGTGATTATAAATTGTCCATAGGAGTGAACGTGTGTGTGAATGGTTGTTTGTCTATGTGTTGGACTGGCAATGGACTGGCAACCTGTTCAGGGTGTACCCCCTGCCTCTCAACTTATGTGAGCTGGGATAGGCTCCAGCAGAACCTGTGACCCCGAATTAGGGAATAAGAAGATGAATGAATGAACACCAATTCACCAATTCACCAAACTGTGGGAGGAAACCGTGTACACAGAGTAAATCCACGCAAAGACAGGGAAAACATGCAAACTCTGCACAGAAAGAAGCCTTGCTCAGGATTCGAACCCAGGACCTTCTTGCCACTACACCACTCAGCATTATTATAAACACATTAACACATTAGATTATTCCACACAAATCTCTCTTTCCTACATTTTGAAGTTAAAATATCAAAAGGACTGTAAATGCAAATTACCCATTTTGCAAAACACATTTTGCAGATGTTTAATAAATTTAATAAGCGGAAAACATCAGTATAATAGAAATTGTATATAAAAATGGAAATATTGGTAAAAAGGTATCCTGGATACCTTTTTAGCACTGAAATGACAATGTAAGTGTATAAATGTTACCTGGTCACTTCCAGAATTCCAGATTAGCACTGTAATGTGATCAGACATTTTAATAGAACTAAGAAAATGGAGTTTCTCACTAAATGTTTTTACAGAAGGTTCTGCTGTGACATGACAAAATTGACCCACCGACACTTAAAATAGAATGTGGTTATAGTGTTGTACTGCTAATTGAAAGATCATAACTCATTATTCCTTACACCATCAAGCTGCCACTATTTGGGCCCTTTATTGATTAATTGTAGATGTCACTCTGGATAAGGGTGTCCGCAAAATGCTTTAAATGTAAGTTGCACAATCACACCTCCCGCTCATGTTCCTGTAAAACAGACATCTCACTACTGTTAGAGGTAAATATTTTAAAGCTTTAATTTGAAAACTAAAGTGTGCATAGAAAAAAAACTGATTACTGACCTGCCTGAAGATGGACGGTAAAACAACGTGATCCTGATTCTGTACAAGATTATCAATTCAACAGTTTATGTTGAAGGTACAAGCAAAAAGTCACAAATGTACTACAGGATTACTACAGTATTTATGCATTTATCTTCTCAACCAGCTCAAAAATGTTATTTTAATACTATATTTTGTGCACAGGAATCAAGTAGCAATAAAAGAATATAGATTCGTTAAAACATACTTACAGGATCATACAGAGTGTTTGAAAAGCCCATGTCACCACTTGTGTTCTGTCTTTGACACGTGAAACGTTCATGCGTCCTCAGGTACAGGAACAGTAAAACAGCTAGAGCCGCCATCAGCAAAATGGCAACCACCACAGAGACAGCTATGATTGCTGTGTTGTCTGGTGATGATGAATCTGGAAAGAAAGAAATATTGATTTGATTCCATTTGTGCCATTTTACACTTTTTAACACTTTTTCTTCTTCTTCTTCTCATTTCTTCTCCTGTTAGGGGTCTCCACACTACCCTGTCCTCTACATCTGCCACTCTCACCCCAACTAACTGCATATCTTCTCTCACCACATCCATAAATCTCCTCCTTAGTCTTCCTCTTTTCTTCCTGCCGGGCACCTCCATCCTCAGCATTCTTCTACCAATATACTGCATGTCCCTCCTCTGCACATGTCCAAACCATCTTAACCTAGCCTCCCTCACCTTGTCTCCAAAACATCCTACGTGCTGCCGTTCCTCTAATAAACTAATTTCTAATCCTGTCCATCCTCGTCACACCCAATGAAAATCTCTAAATCTTTAACTCTGCCACCTCCAGCTCCTCCTCATGTCTTTTTGACAACGCCACTGTCTCTAAACCGTCCAATATTGCAGTTCTCACTACAGTACTATAAAGTTGAAGAGACTCGCAGATCACAAATCACTCCTGCCAGTCTTCTCCACCCACTTCACCCCCCCTGAACTCATTTATTCACATCTCTAACACACTCTCCATTACTTTGCACTGTTGACTGCAGATACTTAAACTTCACTACCACTTCTCCCTGCAACCTCACAACTCCATTGCCTTCCTTCTCATTCACACACATGTACTCTGTCTTACTCCTGCTGACTTTCATTCCTCTTTTCTTTCATTCCAGCGTGTACCTACTATTTTACCAACACTGACTAATGGTTTTTGTCTAGATTTGCGCTCATTTGGCTGCATTTACACCGCAGATCTTGATACTTAATTCTGATTTTGTGACTGCACCATGTCTCTATAGGCATAGAAACAAAGAGGTTAAGTTATAAATATATTTTTTTATTGATAGTGCATTAATTTTTATTTGTATAAATATCAGAATAAATAAATATCCATGTGTTTATTTTCAGCTTACATGGTCGTGTCCAATCTGTGCCACATTGGAGTAATATAAATCAGAATTACGTCACTTGACGCATGCAGTTTAAGTGTCCTTAGTAACAGAGTGTTAAAAAGGTCTGGGGTGCAGTTTTCGTCCCAGTTTATCATAAATGTGTTTAAATGTTAAGGTAAAAAAACGCTTCTTTATGGTGCTTTGCTTTGTGCCTGCATTGTCAACCAGGATTATTTAGACCTTTTGTCTGGTTTACAAAGCAATGTTAACTCTTTCGTGAATTTGAGAATGCGATCCCATTATAATGAAGAGTTATAGAGTTATTATAATGAATTATTTAGCTTCAAAGAAAGGATGTTATAATGGTACAACATAGAATTATACTAGATTGCTAAAAGTTTGTGTTCACATCAGCATCACAAACACATGGAATCATCTTATTCCAGAATAATTCCCATTTTGCTATTGGATGAGTAAGACTTTCCAGTCGTAAGAATTTCCACTCCAATGTGAAGCTTGAATGTGAGATATCTCTTCATTCAGCTCCAACAGTATTAGTGAGATAAGACACTGTCACTTAAGGAGTCTGGAGTGTTGTCCGCATTCCATTTCATCCCAATGGTGTTCAGTGGGGGTAAGATCAGGAATTTGTACTGAACACTGTTGTTTTTTACTGTAATAATAATCCAGCATGTAATAATGGAGTTCAGGGGTTTTGTGCTCAGGATCATTGTCATGCTGGAACAGTGTTGGAGTCCCTTAGTTCCAGTGAAGGAATAATGTAATGTTACAACCTACAAAAACATTCTAAACAACTGTGGGCTTCCATATTAGTACCAACGGATTGGAGTAGCAACAGTTTAGAGTGGAACCATATATGGAGCTGATGTTCAAGTGACTACAAATGTCACAGTGCGAGGGGGGGGCAGGATCAGAAACGAGAAGCGCACCCACACGCAGGATTGGCGAGTTTAATTTCCTCATTTATTT
>JAOTRA010069457.1:0-14441 GCA_026260255.1 Pseudolaguvia tuberculata | reverse complement strand
GTGTGTGTGTGTGTGTGTGTGTGTGTGTGTGTGTGTGTGTGTGTGTGTGTGTGTGTGTGTGTGTGTGTGTAGATTGTGGACAGCCAAGATTGCGGTTCCCACCCTATAATCATTGTCACATCTCATCCGAATTGTGAGGTTCACTCAGCAGGTACAGAGACAGGGGATACGCACAGGTAGACGATATGAACGTCTTAATCTCTGTACTTGTTCTGGTCTGCAAGTGTGTTAACACTGTACAGACTGCTATCGGTAAGTCCATTGCATTGTGTATGTAATTAGTAACACTATTTTCCTAGATATAGATTTTTTTTTTTGTACTATGAAGTTATAGTTAAATAATATTTGTATAATGATCAGTAAACTGCAATGACACTTGGGACAATTTCTATTTATGTTTAGACTAAGAAGACCTCATGCTATAATATAATATAATATAATATAATATAATATAGGCATATTGCATAATGGCATGTACTACTGTTAACATCCTGGGACAACTGTCAAATCTGCTGTTATGAAGAGACAAGATCAGAATATAGAAATAAATAAAATAATTTATGGTTTGACCTGTTATTGCATTTAAGCACTCATATATAAATAAACAGTAAATGTGATTGAGATGTGACATCTGGATCAGTAACAATACTCCATGCTGTAACTGCACTCTACCACATTCTCAGGATCTTCAGCAATAAACTGTGAGAGTGGAAGTTCCTTCACTGTGGGTTCTACTACAGAGAACTTTAAAGGTACTTAGTTTTTGTTGGCAAATTCCTTTATTAAGTGTGACTAACATTAACTCATTTTTCCAACTGAACTATTTGATTTCTATTTTATCAGATACTGAGAAAATGTGTTTGTCTGTTTATATATCTCTGTCTGTCTATAAATGCAAACAATCATTTGGAATTACACTTAGTTTGTACATTAGCAAAAATAAACTATATGAAAAATTTACTTTAAACAAATTTACTTTTACATTATTGAGTCTAATAATATTTTTTCATTATGAACAAAAAATGGTCTATTTGTATCTAATTTTCAGAAAAATATTACCTAGCATCATTGATCTGTGCTTAGATTTTCATTATTCAGATTCAGTAAAATTACTTATTCATTCTGGGAGCTGTTAGAAAATGAGCTTCATTTAATTAACAGATTATGCTATGCCTATTTTCCACGCTGGTGATTTCCACTGGTTATAGGAAATGACAGAATACTCTAAAGTGGCCTTTAATAATATTACAAGACTGTAAAAAGAAAGAATCTGAAAAGATCTTACCAGTGAATTTTTGCTAAACCCTGGGGATGAAATGATCTATAATAAAATGAAGCTACATATAGAAACGATTAAATATACAATGATTAGGTTACATTTTCACTATTCTTCATCACTATTCACTATTCATCTCATTATATGCAAATGGAAAACAATTAGATTAAAGTACTCTTTATGAAAGAATAATTCATTCATTCATTCATCTTCTTACCCGCTTATTCCCTAATTTCTGGCGCTTATCCCAGTGAACATAGGGTAAGAGTTAGGGGTACACCCTTGACAGTTTGCCAGTCCATCTCAGGGCCACACATAGACGAACAACCACTCACATTCACATTCACTCCTATGGGCAATTACGACTCACCAATCAACCTAATGTACATGTTTTTGAATGGTGGGAGGAAACTAGAGTACCCAGAGGAAACCAGTGCCAGTGCAGGGAGAACAGGCAAACTCCGCACAGAAAGATCCCCGGTCCGGGACTTGAACCCGGGACCTTCTTGTTGTGAGGCAACCATGCACTACATCATGTGAGAAGTGGTAGCCTAAGGGTTCAGGTGTTGGACTATTACCAGATAGACTGGGGTTTTATTCCCACCTCTACCAAGCAACCACTGTGGGCCCTCTAGCAACGCTTTTAACCCACAAGTGCTCAGTTGTAAAAAATAAACCAAATGTAAGCCGCTCTGGATACGACTGTAACATCACAGGGCTGCATTTTGTTAGAATTATTTATTGGTAAATAAGTAGATCGACTGTAAATCTTGACATCAATAAATGCGCTTAATGATGATGATGAAAATCATTTTCATTGCATTTCAGATTATCTACTAGATTAGCAATTCATTTCAAATTAATTAAAAATATAGTCATAAGATATAGCAGGTCTGTTACAGAATGTTGTGTTATTTTTTATATTGTTACAATAACAATAAATAAATAAATACATCCTTGATAAAGATAGATGGTGTTTATTTAAGATGTCAATTATTAATATTTTAAAGAACTGGATGTGAAATTGTTTTGATGGCCCACAGGAGATGTAGAGACGCTGACTAACATTAGCCCAGAGGACAACCTGCGGCTAGAGGCTTACCTCTTCCCTGTCGGTGCAACCTTTCTGGAGCTGGTCATTGTTCCTGGAGAAACCAATGGAACAATCAGGACCACAAAACCTCTTGATGCTGATGTTTTAAAAGAGGTTTTTCTCACACATTCTTCTTGTGTCCACAGTATAACACCTGGTCAAAGTTAAATGTTTTATCAAGAACACTGGATGTATATAAAGAATAAAGTGTCATTAGTAGGAGTATGTGAATGAAAGGAGTAAAATGTGAACATTGTGTACTTTACTTTGATAGTTCTTTTTTTTTTTTTCCTAGTCCGGTGGACTTTTGTATTATTCAGTGACCTGCGGAAGCACAGGAGTAAGTTTAAACTCATAAAACATAACGAAAGTTTATATATGAATCGTATAGAAATAATGTACAATTTGTGTTTGTTGTAGTTTAAGAATATCCGGAACCTCCAGATTGAAGACATTAACGACAATGCTCCAGTTTTTGAGGAGAAATTTTACACGTCTGTGGTGTCAGAGGTGATTTTTTTTTACTTTGTTAGTAATGAATTGATGGTTATTAATCAGATCAGAATGGTTTTGTGTTCAGGGGTTAATGTAATGCTGGTATTTCTGTTCAGACTGAAGCAGTGGATTTCCAGGTGTTGAAGGTGCGAGCGGTTGATGCTGATGTTTCACCAGAAAACAACAGAATCACTTACTCCATAATAGTGAGTTTTTATATTGCTTTTATTGGAAACAAAGAGAATTATAGCTTTAATTTACCTTTAGATAATTGTAATTATAGTGTTTTTTCCCTATGATTTGTTTTATATATTTATCAAAGGAGAATCCAAAACTTTCATGTCTTGATGTTTTTTGTTCCATTTCTTTCTAATTTACAAAAGAAAAAAGTAAAAGTAACTAATTCTGTTTTAGGTAAAATGCATATTGTTTAGTAAGTAATAACAATTTTGTTATAAAAGTTGCTGTTCAGTGAGAGGATTAAAACATTATTGGATCACTGTGGGATCAAGCCCATGGTAAAAGTATCACAACACCTCCTCCTCTTTTGTTGCTCTCTTACTTATTTATTCTGGGTTGGCTCTATGAGGCAAGACTTTTATTATATGATCTAATATGGTCTTCTGTTTAGCCTAATGCTCCAACCGAGTTTGAAGTAAGGAATGATGGGACTATCAGACTACGGCGTCAACTCAACTACAACATCGCCAACGTGTACAACTTCACAGTGAAAGCTTCGGTACTGAATCAGTCACACTTACACTATAGAACAGTTCTAAGTAGCTGAAACAGGAAGTGTGTAGTAAGGCTCAACAGTGTGGAGAAAAGGCTCACCAGAAGTGTCAATAATAAAAAGTGGCTTGAATAAAAAAAGGTGACTGTAATGCAGCACTTTATAACATTACATTACTTTACAAACTTCATAGTACTTTTAGTAACAGTACTAAATTACCAAACATACAAATAATACACACTGCTGGTGTTGAGTTCATTTGTAAAGGTACACAAACTACATAAGCTGTGTTTAAGCTTTTGTTATCAAAAGACAACAATATCTTATCACACCATTATTATTACCTGTCCAAAAGAAATACCGCAACCATGGCATCAACACAGTGCCCATAACTACCATTGGTATCATGGTCTTCCATGTCTTAATTTCTTAATGGACTCATGGGAAAAAAAGGGAATTTAGAACAGAGCCTTACAACCAAATGTAAACTCAAAAACATGGCAGTAAATGTTGAGCCAATGGTTGTCTATTTGTTCTCTTTTTGACTTAAAGGTCCTTACTGAAATAACTCTATAAACATTTAAATTAGAAATATTACTTGTCTGAAACATCTGGATTTATGTCTGCCCTGTTTCTTTTTATGCAGGATATTGGAGATTTATTTGACACTACAACTGTCACTATCAACGTGCAAGACTTTGATAACATGAACCCATATTTCGATCACGCTCTGTACCTGGCATCTATTCCTGAGAACCAGGTACTGCGGCTTAAACCTACATCTAACTGTGTATTTTTTGCTATGTCAGTCAAAATACCACAAAGTCAGAATGATTCACCAAATCAAACACAAGGATATTCCCAGATCAAAACTCTGGAAAGAAGTTTCTATGAAACTGATCATTAATGCTAGTGCTTTGTTAGATGATTGCTAAAACTAATGCTACAACACTTGATCCTCTGAGAATCCATGCGTTTTCTTAAAAAACGTGCTTTCTTTTCTTGCTATGTATTAAACTACTCATATCAGGTTACTTTTTAAAGTTTCACTTCTTAGCTTGTGGGTTAATGAAAAGTCTTTTCCTGAACATGTCAATCGTTTTATAATCAGGTCACAATAATAAAGGACAAAAATAAACTGTTTCTTCTTCTTCTCCTTTCGGCTGTTACCGTTAGTGGTCACCACAGCGGATCACTCTGCTCCACACTACCCTGTCCGCTATATCTGCCTCTTTCACCCCAACTACCTGCATATCTTCCCTCACCACATCCATAAACCTCCTCTTTGCTCTTCCTCTTTTCCTCCTGCCCGGGACCTCCATCCTCATTATTCTCCTACCAATATACTGCACAATAATAGGCATTTTCTATAGAAAGTACAAATGTTACCTAGCCCCCTGAGGGAGAATTCCTCTGAAACCGTTAGGGACATGTCTGGCGGATTTGAGCTAATCTGTAAACCTTTTATGGTCTGTGTAGATTTTTCTAAAAATTGAATTTCCTTTGCATGATTAAATCTTTCCTGAACTTACTTTACTTTCAGCTATGGGAGTTCACTACTGTCACTCCAGAGCCTATAAAAGCTCAAGACGGAGACACAGGAATCAACGAGCCTGTGGTTTACAGCATAATAACCGGTAATCTTCCTCATACTCTTTTTCATCCCGCAGTGTGTTTTTCAGCATCAGATGTTTGCATTTACAGAATTAGGCAGATGCGGTTATCCAAAGTAACATTACATTTGTACAGCTACGGAGCCCAGCGGAGGCCGCTTGGTGGTGCTGAGAACTGAACTGTACAACACAGTAACAGTTGAGCCAATACTTGCCCTTGAGGTTTTGTTAAGGATTGATGAGCGTGGTCTTTGAGAATGGAAGACATGATCCTAGGCACAAGGCTGTGATTAGAGTGTAAATATTCTATCTAACTTAACCAAAATAAATCAACCATCAGACAAACACACAAAAAGTTAGTATAAGAAAGTTCTTCTAAGAATATATTTAAACTCAGGGGATAGAAGTCAGGTGGACACTTTTACACTAGATTGTAGCTGTTACACGACTAAGAGCTAAAACAATGATAATCCACATCCATGGTTATATTTGTTGCTTTATAATATTTATATGTCATGTACAATGTTATTTTGTCAATAAATAATTTTGGTTTTATTTTTTTGATTTGTTTCTCACTCAGTCACTCCAGAGAAATATAACTTTCACTTCAATATGGATCAGAACACTGGAATCATCACCGTGACAGTATCGCTAGACAGAGAGAAAATAGAAACCATCACACTCCAAATACAGGTGCAGTTTTAGGAACAAAATGTACATTATAATATATCATACAACACTGACTGTATTGCTTAGCACGGTCGCCTCACAACAAGAAGGTCCCGGGTTCGATTCTCGGGCAGGGGATCTTTTTGTGTGGAGTTTGCATGTTCTCTCCGCGCTTGCGTGGGTTTCCTCCAGGTACTCCGATTTCCTCCCACAGTTCAAAAACATGCAGATTAGATTGATTGGTGATTCTAAATTGTCCATAGGAGTGAATGTGTTTGTGTGAATGGTTGTTTGTCTGTGTGTTGCCTCGGGATGGACTGGCGGCCCGCCCAGGGTGTATCCCTGCCTCTCGCCCTATGTGCGCTGGGATAGGCGCCAGCAGACCCCTGTGACCCCGAATTAGGGAAAAGCGGGTAAGAAGATGAATGAATGAATGAATGAATGATAGGGCAGAGGGAGAGATAGAAAGAAAGTTGGAAAGGGAGTTGGGACTGGGAGGAAACCCACTACACCTGTCAATACTATTTATTGCTGAAAAATGGCACTAGCTTGAAATTCTTAATTGTTTAAATACTTATACTCAACATCCAAGCTTTCCTGTCGAACAAAGAAAGCACTAACCTCAAATAGAATACACTTTAAAGAAAATCTATAAATATGAATAATTAATTATTATGCCTGTGAAAGGTCCTCATAAGGACATAAATGAATACTTTGTGTGTTGCAGGCTGCTCAGGTGCATGATGTCACTAAAACTACCAGTGCTGTTGTACTTATCACTGTCGAGGATGTAGATGACAACGCACCAACATTTGACCAAAGCGAATACGCTGAAGTTATACTGGAAAATTCCCCCCAGGACTATTTCATTTTTCTAGCCAAAGTCACCGACCTGGATCAGGTTTGTGTAGCGTAAGAAAACAGTTTAGTATTTTGAGCGAGACTAAAAGTACCTTAATTAACAAAATAACAGCTTCTTTTGATTCTTAGGGGGGTTTTTTGGGAACATTGAGGCTTATCCCAGATACAGTTCCTTTCTCCATTGATTCAGACGGATACATCAGGGTGAAGACATCTGCTGAGCTGGACAGAGAGACCACCTCAGGATTTGCATTTCAGGTTACAAATAAACAACAACCTAAAATTAAAGATACATTTTACAGATGCAGCACAATTAGTTTAAAGAGCAGAAAGTTCAAACAGAGACTCCAGAACGTTTTCTGGTTTGATTACCACAGTATATTCATCCATTCATTCGTCTTCTTGCCCGCTTATTCCTTAATTCGGGGTCACGCGGGTCTGCTGCCGCCTATCCCAGCGCACATAGGGCGAGAGGCGGGGGTACACCCCAGATGGGTCGCCAGTCCTTCACAGGGCAACACATAGACAAACACACATTCACTCCTATGAACCCGGGACCCTCTTGTTGTGAGGCAACCGTGCTAACCACTACGCCACCGCGCTGCTCTACCACAGTATATATATTATATAAAAATAATACAGTGTTTCAGATCCAAATTCTTTTGTCTGTAAACAGATTGAGGCAATAGAGAATCCACCCTCTGCCCACAGCACAATAGCCAACGTGACCATCACCCTCTCAGATGAGAATGATAACACTCCAGTGTTTGGAAGCGGCAAGTACGAGGGCAAAGTTTCCCGGAATCAGACTGTTGGCATGCTGGTTGTCAAGGTAACATGCCATAATGCTTGTGATATCTGATTGTGTTTCTCAACAGAGAACTGTTTTCTTATTTCATGCATATTTATAATTTTGCTACCCAGTGTTGTGCCTTAACACAGGTATACAGCAGGGATGTGTGTGGTGGGGGTGAGTGAGTGGTGTATTTAACTACAAAGACATCATCCTAAAAAGAATAAGCCTATAATAAGGGTTTTTATTAAACAAGGATTAGTGTCAGACAGACAGACAGACCGACAGACATTTTGCATTTTGTTATAAAATATGGAGAATTATGGAAAATGTTAGTGAAACTGTTTTATCTTTTTTCTAGTCCTGTCATTTGTTTTAATTCCATTTTTATTTACAATATATAGGTAGAGGCTACCGATCTAGATGAGGGGTTGAATGGAGACATCAGATACTTCATAGACTTTGGGAATGAAGAAAGCTATTTTAGCATAAATGAAAACACTGGTGAAATATTTTTAAACCAGACTGTTCCTCTTCTGGAGAACCAGATCCTGCAGTTTTTCTTGTATGTGACTGCTAGAGATGGTAAGTTAAATACTTTGTTTAGCGCCATCCTACAGATTGGAACCAGATGAATCTACATCTGAAGTTTTTATTTCTTCTCCATCCCTTTAGGGGGCAGCGTGAGCCGAATGTCCTCTGTTCTTGTGGACATCAAGGCACCCGGAGACTCTCATCCACAGTTTCTTCAAAACACATATCATGGAAAAATTGAGGAAGAGCAAGAGGCAGGGGCAGAGATTGTCAAGGTGATCTTAAGTCTGTATACCGGAGATCTAGATCTAAAATAATACACTCTCATCCCATAGCCATTTCACTGTTTATTAAACTGTTTGATTTCAAGAACGAGCGGGTGAAACAATTGAAGGTCAGTCTTCTGTCAGTAGTCAGAATTTAATTATTACATCACCCATCTATTGATCTGCAGGTGACTTTCCATTCTGTGTCCCCTTCTGTTCCTGTCATACTAACCATCGAGACGGAAGCAGACAAGTTTGACATTGACCATCTGGGAATGCTCACAACAAAAGTCAAACTAGACTATGAGGTCCAGAAGAATTACACCGTATTGCTGTCAATTTCTGATGGCACTTATCGTGATGAAACCTTGGTTCACATAGATATTCTGGACATCAATGACAACAGACCTAAATTTGTCTCCAGCTCGATCACTATTGACCTGCAAGAGGACACTGCAATTGGAGCCAACGTGATAGACGTAGAAGCCACAGATTCAGATTCAGGGTTAAATGCTGAGATTTGGTATAGCCTGGAAGGTTCTGCTGGGATGTTCAGCATCAATCCAGAAACTGGATTGATTATCGTAGCAGCAGCACTAGACAGGGAAACCCAAGACAAATACAATTTCGTAGCGGTCGCCCAAGATCAAGGTCGACCCCCTCTGCTGTCAACAGCATCGTTGGTGATCACATTAACTGATGTCAATGATAATGCCCCAATCTTTTCCACACAAAGCTATGAGGCAAATGTTTTAGAAAATGCCACAGTTGGATGGGGTGTGATTGGTGTCAGTGCCACCGACAAAGATGATGGTCTCAATAGTGTAGTATCCTATTATATTGCTAAGCAGCAACCACCTTCTTCACCCTCAGCCTTTTCGATAGACGCTGTGTCTGGAATTATAAGTGTGGCTGAAAAGCTGGAGTACAGCAAGGCGAAGAAATACATCCTGGAGGTGGAGGGAAGAGATGGAGGCAGTCCATCTCTTACAGGCAGTGCAGTAGTGGTTGTATTGGTGGAAGATGTGAATGACAAACCTCCAAAGTTTAGCAAGGACCAATACGACGTGGCTGTGTATGAAAATCTAGCTCCCGGTTCTGCACTGGTGTCGCTGGAGGTGACTGATGAAAATGAGGTAAGATGAACAGGAAGTAACAAAAGTGAAGAATGTTAACATTTTTACATATGAGTAAATTCTATTTTTTTTGTAAATAAAGGGTGGATTCTCCAACGGTCATTTCCTTTTAACCAGTGATGTTTTCAGTATTAACAAGGAAGGTGTTGTCCATCTGCTGAGTAATTCCAGCCTCGACAGAGAGACAAAAGACAACTATGTTATAGAGGTAAGAAACAACTATGTCCCGAAAGAACAACTACAACTCAACTTAAACAGAGATTTCCAGCTTATATAAACCATTCTGTATCTCTGCTAGGTGGTGGCAGTAGATCAGCCTGTTGGCGGACTAAGTGCCACAGCCATAATCAATATAACTGTTCTGGACGTTAATGACAACAACCCACAATATCCAGAGTTTCAAAATCCTATATCTATTCCTGAAGACAAAACGGGCAAAGTGATTCAAATCCAAGTTACTGACCGTGACATAGGCTTGAACGGAGAGGTCTCCTTGACCACACCATCCCATAATGACATCTTTGAATTTGATATGGTGAGAGAGATTAACACCTTCACAAGAATTATCAGTAATGCAAAGAAAAATGGTTAGATTCTGTTCACTTTGGTTACTAATCTGCCTGTCAGGATGGGACTCTGATGGTGACTGGGACACTGGATCGGGAAAAACAAGAGTCCTATGATTTAATCCTTGCAGCAAGTGATTATGGCACACCACCAAGACAGGTAAGTACAGGAAGTGTTGTTTTATTTAAAATAACAATGGTTTGTATCAATCATAGCTAGTCCACTGACTTGGATTCTGGCTCCCCAGAACATTAGCACACTGACAATTATTGTCACTGACGTTAATGACAATGCTCCAGTCTTCAGTCAGCCTTCCTACTCAACACAGGTTTTGGCTAGTGATGTTAAAAAAGGTGATCTGGTGCTCATTGTGTCTGCCACGGATCAAGATGCTGGGAACAACTCTTTAATCACATACAGGTCAGCATGGAGATGAAAATGCATATGTACAACTCTGGAATGTCGTGAAAATACTGCAATAACTGGTAGAAGAAACCCAAAGAACTCAGAGCAACAATGAATACGGACACCAGAACCATTTAGAGTAAATAAAGGAAACTTTCTTTATTTGATGCACAGACTGAGACTACATGAGAAACAACGAACGAGTTTCGAGACAAACACTGTTAGACTTGGGTAAAGGACAAAATACATAAAAGAAGTCATATTAAGGAAAAGTAAAGTTGAGTGCGACTAGAATTAAAATTATTTGGAGATTCCAAATAGAGTATAAATCAACAATGTGAAATGTTGGTAACTTGGATTATTATTATTATTGTATTGCATTTCTATTATAGTTCTATTTAATATACTGTGGAACATTTGATAGCAGTTATTAGTAGTTTTACTAAAAGTCCTAAAATTCCTGTAGATATAACATTACTGTTATTAAACGGAAATAACACTGGAGACTGTAACACAAATCTCTTTACAGAAAATATAGAAAAATATAATAATGCTATTATTATAGAACACAAGAAGAATGACTATAACTATAGTGTAGGCTTTAGAACACAGGGTTATAAATTGAAGGATAATTAAAATATAAACACCTCCGTAATTTATACATGTTTAGGTTATCTAAAGACTCTGCCTTGGTAGAGTTGAATTCTGAGACAGGAGCCATCACCTGGACTCATGATCTTTCTGGTGTTTATGTGGATATGCATATAGAGCTTGTTGTTGTAGCAATGGATTATGGAACACCATCTCTAAACAATACAGGTCTGTAGAGCGTAAAAGCCACACCAAATCTTTCAATAGAATACTGCATTGAAAATGTCGATGGATACGATTAAAGAATGTCTTTTGCTCTCTTTACAGCAACAGTCAGAATTATTGTAAGAGCCATCCAGACGACAGAAAGCATCGCCTTTCAGAACTCCACCTACTACTTTTCAGTTAAAGAGAATGAACCTAAGGAGACATATGTAGGTGAGGTCAAAGCACTGATAGGAAGCCAGATGATCGAGGGATCTTATACACTGACGTCACACACAGACCTGTTTTCTGTGGGCAAAACTGGAGCTATTAAAACTCTAAGGTCATTGGATAAAGAAGAAAAGGAAACATACATTGTTATTGTTGAAGCCACTGAGTCCATGACTCCGGAAAACACAGCTAAGACTACGGTACTAACCAAAGGAATTAAACTTACGAACCTACTAAACCCAGTGATGATCACTAATGAATGCAGGTTAACTTCCTTGCCTGTTATTTTTTTACCCAACAGGTGGTAATTCAGGTAGAAGATGTGAATGAGACTCCAGTGTTTGAACATGAAATGTATAAAGCAGAAATCCTCAGCATTGTCCCGTTCAGATATCCAGTAATGACTGTGAAGGTTGGGAACACATCATGTCTCCTTCTGTTATCGTTGATCCAGTGTGGAGTTGGTCACTTGGTGAAATGTTGGAAATTTCTTCTTTCTAGGCATCGGATCCTGATGTCTGGGACACAGAGGAGCTTACTTACACCTTGCAGGAGTTCAGTTCCCAGCTGGGAATCGACAGTACCTCTGGTCTGGTCTATGTGCTGGATGTAACAGGAATGGGTGGAAAAATAATAACCACTCAGGTGAAAGCCACAGATAAACATGGGCTCTTTGCAACTGCAGAAATACAGGCAAGTTTCTGAAAGCATCACAGTCTCCTGTCTGTCTAAACCAATCCATTGCTGCTGGAATTTATTCAAATGTGTTAAACTACAAACAAAATTCCTTTTTTCCAAGTTGTTACACCAGTTTGTGATCTAGCGTACCTGTATTTAGCTGTTCAATGATGCACAACTTCCATCAGAGTAAATAAATAAATGAGACTAAATTAAGACTATATAATTATATAAAAACAATAAATTATAGAATTGTATGAACAACACAATAGAAACACTAAAAACCACTAAAAGTATATGGGAAGACCAACAGAACATTTGTAGCACACTAGAAGAACATACAAATAACGCTGGAAGAATATTAGAAGGACACTTATAGAACACTAGAAATACATAAGAAGAATACTAGAAGAACACTAGATAAACACTAGGACTAGAAGACATTAGAAAGACTGAAAAACCAAAGACACTAGAAGAACCTGAGAAGAACCTTATAATAAAAATATCTGACCAGCTGTGTGATTCTTTTTCAGATAAATGTGAAGAGGAGTGGCAGCGAGAACATTGTGGTGATCACACTAAACCAGCCAGTCCACACAGTCGAGATGAAGATGACAGAAATGCAGAAGTGAGGATCCAATTATTCATTCATTCATTCATTCATTCATTCATTCATCCATCCATCTTTTAACCTGCTTATTCCCTAATTCGGGGTCACATGGGTCTTCTGAAGCCTATCCCAGCTCACATAGGGTAAAAGGCGTGGGTACACCCTGGACACACGCTCACATTCACATTTACTCCTCTGCGCAATTTACAATCACCAATCAACCTAACGTGCATGTTTTTCGACTGTGAGAGGAAACCGGAGTACTCAGAGGAAACCCACGCAACGTGCAAACTCTGCATAGAAAGAGCCCTAGTCCGGGAATCGAACCCGAGACCTTCTTGTTATGAGTTGACCATACTAACCACTGCACCACCAGTATACAATCTGAATTTTTCAAATGTGTAATGAGCATTTGTCAAATCCAAATTCATTGCTCCATTCAGCCATTCATTCATTTCCCCTTCTCTCTCTTTCTCTTTGTCTGTCTCTGCCAGGTCTCTGGAGAAGGTGCTAGGTTGGAACATTTATGTCATCAGTGTACGAGGCGAACATGGAAACGAGATAGGTTTGCGTACAGTGAAAGTAAATGTGAAGACCTACATCAGCTTCATCGCCGTTGATACGGATGGTGTATCCATCAGCGCAAAATATGTATATGAGTAAGTCTATAGCACTTATAGCAAGCGGGATGTATATACACCCCAGTAAAAAAACAACAACAGATCTTCAGCAAAGTCAAGCAAACATGTGGTAATCTTCTAGTGTATGCAGTCAGAATGCACATTCAGGACGTACCACAATGTTAAGGAAAGTTTTTTCCCCTCCGAATTCCCACCAACACTATTTGAATCATTAACATGATTTAATGAAAGACAATAAAGGAAGGATTTCAATGTGTCAGAATTGCTATCATTTCTACAGGAAACTAGAGAGTGAAAGCGAGAGTGTGAAAATGGAACTGGAGAAGGTGTTCGGTTCGGATGTAGAACTGGAAATAGTGGAGAGGAAAAATGTGGAGCGGCAAAACTCCAGTAATACGGCTACCATTGTACTTGGTGTAATGTTGGCACTCAGCTTAATCGTACTCATTGCTCTGGTGGTGGTCGGAGTCATAAAGTAAGTTACTCAGCCCCTAATGGTGGTAGAACATCACAGTAGACATCATGATCTGAAATGTTTGGTGTTTTTACATCTTAGATTCAAGAAGATTAAAGATTCCGATTTAGATAAAGAACATTTTAACATTGGAAGGGTAAAGAATTTTAACAGGTGAGTGATGCAAGATATTGATTTCAGGATGTCTGAGCACTTCGGAACTCTGTCCTGTTAATGATGGTTGTCTTAATGTTTTCTACAGCTTCATTAATGATGACTTTAAAGCTAAACAGGGGGTAAGTAAAAAGCCCAGATGTATCCGAAAAGCTACTCAGGACCTCTGCTGTTTGGAACGGTTTCCATTGTACTTTAGCACAAAGAAAAGCTTCAGGAAAATATGGGACATTTAATGTGCATCACATTGTCTATGTCTCAGGATCTGCACAGGCTAATCAGTGCCGAACATAGATTAAGCCAATAGTCTGTAAACCCAAGCAGCAGATGTGACTACAGAATGTTTCCTCCGGGTACTCCGGTTTCCTCCCACAGTCCAAAAACATGCAGATGAGGTGGATTGGTGATTGTAAATTG
>JAOTRA010069416.1:0-14447 GCA_026260255.1 Pseudolaguvia tuberculata | reverse complement strand
GACAGAGGAAGTGAAAGCCTAGAACTCGGGCGAGGGCGCCCTCTGCGGGCGGTCCTCCGAAGGCATAGTCCTTACAGCTATCTTATCATGGCTCCTACACAGCTAAGCTAAGCTAAGCTAAGATAAGCTAAGATAAGATAAGATAAATTGCCATGTATTTTGCACATTCTAGGAATTTGTTTTGGTGACAGAGGCTCTCCAGAGAATATAGGAGAAAAAAAATAAAATAAAGATAAGTGCAATGTGCAAAACTGAAAAACAAAATAAATGATGAATACAGCCAGTGAGATTAAGGTACAGTAGTGTTATATAACCAATGTGGGTTTTTTAGTGTTGATGATTTGGACCGCCTGAGGGAAGAAACTGTTCCTAAACCTGGTTGTTCTGACGTTCAGTAGTGTCGACCAATAGTAACATTTCAAGGGAGTGTTCTGGGTGTGAGGGGTCCAGAAAGATTTCCTCACTCTGGATGGCTGAGGAGGGTTGTAGTGGTGAGACGCTGTGTAATCCGAGTTCCGATTTAGTAGCTGAGCTGAACCAGATGGTTTTGGAGGTGCGAAAGTAAAACTGTTTCAGCATCTCCTGTGGCAGGTTGAAGTTCCTCAGCTATCGTAGAAAGTACAACCTCTGCTGGGCTTTTTTTATAGTGGAGTTTATGTGAGAGTCCCACTTTAAGTCCTGAGGGATAGTGGTGCCCACTTTTCCACTATTGTCACAGTGCTGTCCATGACGCTGAGAGGGGCGAGGGCAGGGGCATTTCGCCTGAAGTCTACGATCATCAACACTGTTTTGAGCATGTTTAGCTCCAAACTGTTAAGACTGGAACAGATAGCCAGCTCTTTAACCTCCCGTTTATAAGCAAATTGATCATTGTCCCGAATTAGGCCAATGACTGGGGTGTTGTCTGCAAACTTCAGGACTTTGTGAGGGGGATTATTAGATGTGCAGTCATTGGTGTACAAAGAGAATAGTAATTCTAGTAATAATAGTAATTCTAGAGGACACAACCCTGGGCGGCACCAGGGCTGATTGTACAGATGCTGGATGAAAACTTTCCCAGTCTCACTAGCTGCTTCCTGTCTGTTAAGAAACTGTTAATCCACTGACAGACAGATGTGGGCATTGAGAGCAGAGTTAATTTGGGAAGGAGGAGGTTTGGAATGAATGTGTTAAAGGTCAAACTTCACAAACAGGATCCTAGCATAGGTCCCTGGTTTATTTAGATATTGCAGGATGGATAGCAATCTCATGTTGACTGCATCTTCTGTAGACCTGTTAGCTCAGTAAGCAAACTGCACATGTAATTGATTCAGTGCATGGTCTGGCATTATCCTGTTGGAAAAGGTCTTCCCTGAAAGAGATAACATCTGATGGGAGCATATATTGTTCTAGAACTTGGATATGCCTTTCAGAATTTATGGTACCAGATGTGTAAGCTCCCGATACCACACGCACTCATGTAGCCCCATACGATCAGAGATGCAGGCTTCTGAACTGAGCGCTAATAACAACTTGGGTTGTCCCTGTCCTCTTTAGTCCGGATGACATGGAATCCCAGTTTCCCAAACAGAACTTCATATTTTGATTCGTCAGACCACAGAACAATTTTCAACTTTGCAACAGTCCATATTAAATGAGCCTTGGCCCAGAGAAAACGCCTGCACTTTTGGATAATGTTTAGATAATGCTTCTTTTTTGACCTATAGAGTTTTAGCCGGCAACAGCAAATGGCACAGTGGATTCTATTCACAGACGCTGTTTTCTGGAAATATTCCTGAGCCCATGTTGTGATTTTCATTACAGTAGCATTCCTGTATGTAATGCAGTGTCGTCTAAGGGCCTGAAGATCACAGGCATCCAGTATGGTCTTCCAGCCATGACCCTTACGCACAGAGATTGTTCCGGATTCTCTGAATCTTTGGATGATGATATGCACTGTAGATGATGATAACTTCAAACTCTCTCTGAGAAATTGGTGATCTTCTGCCCATCTTGTCTTCTGAGAGACAGTGCAACTCCGAGAGGCTCTTTTAATACCCAATCATGTTGCCAATTGACCTATTAAGTTGCAAATTGGTCCATTTAACTTTTCCTCTTATTGCTACCTGTTCCAACTTTGTGTCCCAAAATGTGCCAATATTTCCCATGACATTTCAAAATGTATCACTTTCAACATTTGATATGTTGATTTTATTGTGAATAAAATATAAAAATTGTAAACTTCCACTTCATTGCATTCTGTTTTTAATTCACTTTTTTTTGGTATCAGGTTTGTAGATATTTTTGTTCTTTTTGCTTCTCTGTGTGTTGAATGTATTTAATAAGGTTCAATACATCATGTAGTTCAGCAAAGTTCACACATCCTTCCGTTGGCTGTTATATTCCGATCCTTTGGAAGATGTGAGCACGATCAGGGTTCCCCTTAAGGGCTGTTGCCTTGACCACTTTCCATCACAGCATAAGAAAAACATCTTACACGCTCCCTGCGGGAACACATTTCATCCCTTCAGTAGAGACCAATGATTACAAGCAAAACAAGAGGTGCTTTTCTCACTGTAGATGTGTAGCACAGGCAATATTACAGACCCTTTTCAAGCATGGGATTCTGCATAAAGTATATGATTTAATTTAAAGCATTGTTCAAGATTTTTTGTTCAAGATCTCCTTTCACAACATGAATAAATAAATCAGTCAATGAATCTCAATTCTCTGACTCCATTCAGCTTAAGATGTCAGGAAAATGATCTGGTCCTAGGCAGAATATATGGATTATACTTTGGTGCTAAGCGGTTCCCCATCCATTGTAACTTTAAGATGAGAAACCCTGTAAAATGAGGAACCCAGGCACCAGACTACCGGTCACCACTCCAAGATGGCCAACACTATGGAACCAAACTCTCAGATGGGAACAAGTCCCTAGCTAAGTTTCAAGATGGCAAACAATCCACAGCCAAGCTCCAGAATGGCTGCCACTTCTCAACCAAGCTCCAATATGGCCACTGCTCCAGAGGCAAGCTCCAAGATACTAAGATACCGTTTTAACTTATTTAAAAGGTTGAAATGTGTCACCTGTCTTTACATAGACTTGGCATTATATACAGTATAACCAGAATAAGTGTACACACACACGCACGCACGCACGCACGCACGCACACACACACACACACACACACACACACACACGTATGTACAGCCCAGGATGTTGTTAAACACCACAAAATCAATTCAACTGTTGTTTATTTGGAACAGAAAGTTAAGTAGGCTCAAAATAGATTAGACACCTCTGTTTGTTAATTAGACACTATCAGGTCAAATTAGGTAAGAGGGATCTTGAGCACATGGATCACATCTTAGGGGAGAGAGACTTAGCAAACGTGTTAATGATGCTCACTCCTTGACTGCTATATTATGATCCTCTTCCCTGATGTAATTCTCTGGAACATTTCAACCCACTGAAGACCTTTTGCACGTCCTTTTTAATTCCCTGTTTGTATATTAGACACAAAACCATGCTGATGAAAAGAAGTCACCAGCAGTGTTACTCATCCGGAAGGAAAAAAACGGCAGCGGGTTGTTATGATGTTAAGAGCAGATCTAAATGACGACTGATCCCTTGAATGTAGTCTTCAGTGTAAAATTTAAGCTGAAAGATAAGCAAAAACGGATACAATAAATCCTTGTTAGTTATTTGAAGTGGCTCCACAACAGACAGTATTATCTTAATTTTAAAAAGGAAACCTGCTTTTCTACCCAATGAAACAGTAATGGCTTTAGGAGGTCTTTACCAATTATGTTAATGTACTTCAATCACGTGATATGAGAAACGAC
Organism: Pseudolaguvia tuberculata; assembly: GCA_026260255.1. Lineage (NCBI taxonomy): Eukaryota > Metazoa > Chordata > Actinopteri > Siluriformes > Sisoridae > Pseudolaguvia > Pseudolaguvia tuberculata. The sequence continues at coordinate 10,619 of JAOTRA010069416.1, read as the reverse complement.
ACAAATCAAGTCTCAGGGAGCATTCTAATTTTTTAATTAGACATTAAAGTTTTTCATTAAACAGTATTTGAAATGCTAGGTTACTGTAAAAGCAGTAAAATGTAATAAAATGTAACTGAGATATAAATTAGTCACTACTGGGCTACCACCACACACAATTACTTTCTAAATGCTAAAATTGATTGTATTACCTGTAATACATAATAGCTTTAATTATACTACATTCCAGTATGTTTCTGTTAACTTCATCAGAACTAAAACAACTATCCAAATAAAATCTATAAATGATACAAAGGTAAACTAATTAGTTCTGTATTAATTTTCTTATTAATTTTGGTCTTGTAACGCAGTGGTTAGCAAGTTTGCGTGGGTTTTCTCTGGGTACTATAGTTTCCACCCACAGTCCAAAAACACGTGCATTAGTTTGATTGGTGCCCACATTAGCTCTAAAATTGCCCATAGGGGTGAGTGCGAGTATATGTGTGGCTGTTCCTCTATGTGTAGACCTGTGATGGACTGTTGACCTCTCCAGTGTGTACCCCTACCTAAAAGATAAACTGATTAGGAGATTAAAGAATAATAATATAATAATCTGCTGTTACTGGCCTGTGGCAATCCTGTGACCATCATTTTGGGTACATAATAATCCAAACTTTGTCTGTGTATTAAACTATTCCCACCAAAAGTGGGCGATATTGCTACAGTTTTCAAGCCATAAATATGCACAAATTTATTAAATTATTATTTTACTTTAACTATAATGTTAAAAAGGACTAGAAATGTCCAGAAACAATCTATAAGAACTTTACCTTTAACCGAATTTTGTATAATTTTGTATAACTTAAAATGAATTTATGTGAACTTATTTGAATTATTCATTCATTCATTCATTCATTTATTCATTCATTCATTCATTCATTTATTCGTTAACTCATTTTCTAAACCAATTATTCCCTAATTCGGAGTTATGGGGGTCTGCTAGAGCATATCCCAGCTCTCATAAGGTGAGAGGCGGGTTGCCAGTCACACACAAATACACACACACACACACACACACACACACACACACACACACACACACACATTCACTACTGCTTGTACTTTTTTCTTAATGTCTCTATCACACTCTCCATCACTTTGCACTGTCGACCCCAGGTACTTAAATTCCTCCACCTTCACTAGCTCTTTTCCCTGAAACCTCACCACTCCATTGCCTTCCCTCTCATTCACACACTACTCAGTCTTACTCCTACCAACTTTTATGGCCCTTCTGTAAAGCGTGTACCTTCACCAGATTTTTCTCAACCTGGTCCCTATTCTCACCACAAATCAAAATATCATCTGCAAACATCATCGTCCATGGAAACTCCTGTCTGACCTCATCTGTCAACCTGTCCATCACCACATCACCATTGCAAACCTGCAGTTTATAGGCTAACCTGCAGTTTACTCTTATTAATTCTTTTTAATTCCAACTAATATCCATTCATTCTCATATATTTCCACTAATGTTTTAATTTATACATTTCCAGAATTTTGCAACGTTCATTCTACAGAGATTTATCAGAAGTACTGTACTGTATTTAGTGGAGACTTTGTTTGCATTTATGTTTATTGCAGGCCCACTGATAATAACAACAAGAAACTGTCTCCATAGTTTATAAAGTTCATTATACATACTTACAAACAGTTAAATTAAGTTAAATTATCTATTGTCTACACTAAAAAGTGTTCTGTGGATGATGACAATGAGTCAGGTGAGGATGAAGTGAATGTTGTCGATGATTGATTTTTGTAAGATGATTGATTCAAGTATTATCGCTGATAAGATGTAAAACATTTAAAATCTCCCTAGCCATCAGACTAAAAGTAATGTTAATAGACTTTATAATGTGACTCACCATCAGATACACCTTGGGTTAATTGAAGTGCCTAAAAACAGACCTAAATCAAAAATGTAGGCTGAAGTGACACACAATAAAGCCAAAAGATTGTGGACTTTTATCTGTTGTCACAAATCTTAGCAAACACATCTCATTCATTCTTTATTGTAGTGCATTTAAGTATAAACTAAACTATAACCAGTGTTTATACATAATCAGTAAGAATAGAAGCGCATTGTGTCTGAGAAAACGTGTATCTTATTTTGGTTTTCATGGCAACATCCACATGACTGACTCCAAGCAGGAGTCACTAAGGCGGCAGTAAAGTCTATGTTTAGTTGAAGCTGTTTGTTTTATCCGAGGGAGCTTTGAGGCAAACAATCGCCATGCAACATACAGCTCACCAACCCATATATCCCTGTGCCAACAGATATCTGCAGTACAGGTGGGATAAAAGCAGCTATGAACTACATGTGAAAAAGGTACAAGAGATTTATTTTGGGATTTTTGTTGCATCTGATTTTATACATTATTCAAATTATACACTGTGTTAATTTTTTAAGGTTAAGTCTGCGAAGACAACAATCAACACAAGTCCACCTAAGAACTATGATCACATTATTTTGAAAATGAAAAAGAAATTGGTAAGAGAAATGATCAGTTACATAATCCTTATTTTTGGTACATTGTGAGACTATGTAAACCTTCAGTGGTATTTCTGGTCAGTGTTAAGTGATATGTGATTTAGAAACAATGGAGATATACAACATATTAAAGAGCTGGGTGGGCATGGTGGAAGACACGGAGCCTCAAATTATATCACTCCAAACAAAACACAGCATGTTTTTATGGAGCTCAAGAATTTTGTGTTCAGCTGTATTTTATTGCATGAACAATATTAGAGCTTCTTAGGTAAAGTTTTGCAAAAAAATATTGCATTCTGCAAATGCATTCTGTGTGTCTTTAACAGTTATAGTATACAGTATACATTAATTTGTGCCATGGCATTATTAATTAGTAAACCATGGCATTACAGAGGAACACATCATAAAACCTAAATACAAACTAAGGAACAGGCCAACGGAATCTCTTAGATCTTCTTCTATGGAACTTAACTTAGCTTAAACAGTTAGCGTTAACATTAGCATTAGCATTAGCATTAGCTTTAGCTTAACAACAGGAAAAATATAGGAAATTACATGAGAACATTACCACATAACAACATGAGAATGTAATAACATCAACGCAAGATTATGTCTGAAAGAAACGCAAGGGTATATGAACATAATTCCAGCATCAGCAGGCTGCCCAAGATCTTAATACTTACTTCTTGTTATTAGTATTTTAAGCAACAAAAGCCTAAATTCTCAACTTTTATTTAATAAATAAATTGATTGTTAATGACAGTCATTTTAAAAAATCCACACTTAGAGAATTTTATAAATATCCAGATTTTAGTTGAAGAAGCTTTATTGTCATTTCAACTATATATAGCATATGCAGTACACAGTGAAATTAATCACTGTTTCTCCAAGACCCCATTGTGCTACACAAAACAACACAAGACAACAAAGTGTCACACATGGCCCCTGAGCAAGGCCCTTGTCTTCTCTGCTCCATGTATCCCAACTGTGCTTTGATATGCATATACAGTGGGTACGGAAAGTATTCAGACCTCTTTAAATTTTTCACTCTGTTATATTGCAACCATTTGCTAAAACTATTTAAGTTCATTATTTTCCTCATTAATAAACACACGGGTCCCCATATTGACAGAAAAACACAGAATTGTTGACATTTTTGCTGATTTATCAAAAAAGAAGAACTGAAATATCACATGGTCCTAAGTATTCAGACCCTTGAGTGCTATCGCACTAATATATTTAACTCATTTGCTGTCCATTTCTTCTAATCATCCTTGAGATTGTTCTAGACCTTCATTTGAGGCCATGTTTGATTATACTGATTGGTGTAACGACCAAGATTTGACAAACTGGTTCCTTTTCTGGAACCAGTTTCCTTTTCTTAACTGGTTTGTCACTGAGAATTAGACTCATACACAGACATTGTCTAGTGAGCTATTCATATCGATAATCTTATGCTACCACTGCGCACACTCCAGAATCCCAGTACTTCCAGGGATCACTTCACTGCACCTCATTCACCCGAAACCGAAGCCATGCAAGTGGGCGCTTACAAGCTTCCTGAAGAACCGAAACACCAAAGGAGGCCGCTTCACCTTTGCTTCACCTTTGAGATACCAGGTCATTCATGCTTCAATTGTTCCATTAACCCTCACCGTCCCTGTGACAAAGTAAGCGTTGATGTTAGAGCTGTAAAACTGGATTTTTGTTTCACTGTGGCAGCCCGTGTGTGCTTCAATAATGTTTCTTTTTTCGTCTGTTTTTCGCCTGTCAGCGATAAACATCATCAATAAAAATTTGATGTGTAAGCTCCACGTAAGCTTTGTATGTCACCGCCATCGATGTACATTCCAAAGGACAAGCAATCACACATCGAACTGCTATCTTTTGAAATTAAAGCCTCCCATTGTAAGAAAATCTAATTTTATGTCACTGCAGCTCCTAAAACCCTTTTTATTCTTTGTTCTCTGTGGTTGAGAGCTCACGATCCTGTTATAACGTGGAAGAAAGGAAAGATTGTAGAGTGGTCCCAAATGTGTCATTTAATTTGTTTGTCTGGCGGTGCCTCTAAACCTCTACCGTGTCTCTCTCTATGGAGATTTAACAGAGGTCTTCAGCAAAGAAAAAGCCTCAGAGTTACCGCCGCTGTCTCCAATGTGACTGTGGGATATAGCTCCTAGCCAACACGGCCCCACCTAAAAGCCACATCTGCCCTCTATCCAAACCTGAACCCAATGCTCTAAACAAATATATTAAGGAGGCACTCAGTCACGGTCATTTTCGTCATTCTACCTCACCTGCGGCGGCGGGTTTCTTCTTTAATGGTCTAAAACAACATTACTATTAAATATCGCTACCCCTTGCAAGTGGTACCTGCAGCCCAAGAGCAGTTGTGTGTGGAGAAGAGTGGAAGACTGCATTCATAACCCTGCATTCATAAAGAGAATATGAATATTTAGTAATGCCATACTAAATGTAATCCCGCAGCATGTCAGTCTCTTATAAATTATATTTTGATTCCAAAAAGGTGGAACACTGTACACATTGTGAATAAAAACAGAATGCAATGAAGTGGATATTTCAAATTTCAATATTTTATTCAGAATAAAATATAGATACATGTCAAATGTTTCAATATGTGCCTACTATTTACAGAGTGAGACATTTTGAAATATCATGCCAAATATTGGCTTACTTTGGATTTCATGAGAGCTACACATTCCAAAAAAGTTAAATATTTAAAAAAAAAAACCAAGAAGGCTGGAAAAGTTAAATGTACATATACGAATCAGCCTGAGGACCAATTTACAGCTTATCAGGTCAATTGGCAACATGATTGGCTTTAAAAAGAGCCACTCAGAGTGGCAGTGTCTCTCAGAAGTCAAAATTTGCAGAGGATCACCTATTTCCCCGAATGCTGCTGCAAAAATATCAGAAAAGAATTTCTCAGAGAAAAATTGCAAAAAGTTTGAAGTAATCATTTACAGTGCTTAATATCATCCAAAGATTCAGAGAATCTGGAACAATATCTGTGCGTAAGGGACAAGGCCGGAAGACTATACTGGATGCCCGTAATCTTTGGGTTTCAGCACTGCATCACATACAGTAATGCTACTTTTTTGAAATCACAACATGGGTTTAGGAATACATTGACGGTGAAGCCATTCGCCATTGCCAGCTAAACTCTACAGGTCAAAAAAGAAGCCCTATCTAAACATGATCCAGAAGCACAGGAGTTTTCTCTGGGCCAAGACTTATTTAAAATAGACTTAAAGCGGAAAACTGTTCTGCGGTCATATTTTGGGATGCCATGTCATTAGGACTAAAGAGGACAAGGACAACCCATGTTGTTATTAGCGCTCAGTTCGGAAGCCCGCATTTCCAATGGTATGGGGTTGCATGAGTGCGTGTGGTATGGGCAGCTTACACATCTGGAAAATCACCATCAATGCTGAAAGGTATATCCAAGTTCTAGAACAACATGTGCTCCCATCTAGATGTCATCTCTTTCAAGGAAGACCTTGCATTTTCCAACATGACAATGCCAAACCACATACTGCATCAATTACAACATCATGGCTGAGTTGGAGAAGGATCCAGACAAATGGCCAGCATGCAGTTTAGATTTTTCACCTATAGAGGAAGATACAACAAAGAAGTTTGGGTTGTTAGTTGTTAGTTGTCGCACCTCCTCTCTGTATGCTGACTCGTCATTCTTGCTGATTAGACCCACCACGGTCATGTCATCAGCAAACTTATTGATGCGGACAGACTTGAGGTCTCCTAGTCAGGAAATTCAGGATCCAGTTGCTGAGGAAGGGGTTTATGCCCAGCATGCTCAGATTATGAATAAGCTGCTGAGGGATGATTGTGTTGAATGCTGAACTGAAGTCTATGAACAGCATTCGTACATGTGTCTTTATTTTCAAGGTGTGACAGTGCAAGGTGAAAGGTGGTGGTGATGGCATTGTCTGTGGAGCGGTAACGATGATACGCAAACTGCATTGGGTCCAGTGATGGTGAAAGTAGGTTCTTTATGTGCCCCATGACAAGCCTCTCTAAGCACTTCATGATTATGGGAATGAGTGCAACAGGATGGTAGTCATTGAGGCAGGACACTGTAGATTTTTTTGGTACAGGGACGATGGTGGTGGCGTTTAGGCAGGGTGAAACAACAGTGCTGCTCAGGAAGATGTTGAAGATGTCTGTAAAGACATCCGCTAGCTGTTTTGCACGCTCCCTGAGTGCTCTACGAGGAATGTTGTCTGGTTCAGCAGCTTTCCGGGGTCGACTCAGCATAGAGTTTTCCTCACATCGGCTGTGGTGAGACAAGCACCTGGTCAGTAGGAGGAGGGATAGTCTTCCTCGCTGAGACATCGTTAAGTGCTTCAAACCGTGCATTGTTCAGCACTTCTGGAAGGGAGGCATCACTTTTACAGGCAGCTGGTGTAGTCTTGTAGTTAGTGATGCCCTGCCACATGCACCAAATGTCACTTGTGTTTTGGAAATGTCCATGGATTTTCTGAGCGTGTGCACGTTTTAGCCTCTCTGATGGCATGAGCCAGCTTGGCTCTATCTGGTTTTAAAGCCACTTTGTTGCCAACTCTGAAGGCGAAGTCTCTTGACTTAAGCAGTGCACGCAACTCTTCAGTCATCCATGGCCTCTGTTTGGGTCGTGTGGTGATGTTCTTGGAGACAGACAGTCATATCATCGATGCACTTGCCGATGTAGCCGGATACTGATAAAGTGTACTCCTCCAGGTTAATGGTGTCGCCTTTGGTTGCAGCCTCATTGAATATGTTCCAGTCAGTGCACTTAAAACAATCTCACTGTGCATGTCAGAGCAATTGAGGTCAAAGGAACTGCCTGAAGAGCTCATGGACAGAATTATGGAAAGGTACAGATCTGGCCAAGGTTACAAAAATTTATGCTGCACTTATGGTTCCTAAGAGCACAGTGACCTCCATAATCCTTAAATGGCGTTTGTGATGACCAGAACCCTTCCTAGAGCTGGCTGTCCGACCAAACTGAGATATTCGGGGGAGAAGAGCCTTTGTGAGAAAAGTAAAGAAGGACATAAAGATCACTGTGGCTGAGCTTCAGGCTGATGGGGAAAAGTTGTAGAAAGTCCCCAGTCTCCTGAGTGCAAGACACATGAAAGCCTGCATGGTGACCTAAAATGGCCTTGCACCAACGTTTACAATCCAACTTGACAACACTAGAGAGGATCTGCAAGAAGGAATGGCAGAGGATCCAGTTGTGAAAAACTTGTTGCATCTTTCCCAAAAAGACTCTGAGCTAAGGGTACAAATACTTAGGTCCATGTGATCTTTTAGTTTTTCTTTTTTAATGAATCATCAAAAATATCAACAATTCTGTTTTTCTGTCTATATGGAGCACTGTGCATACATTGATGTAAAACTAAAATGATTTTAGCAAATCTAACTACTTTCTGTACCCACTGTACATATTTATATAATGTGTAGGAAAAAATATGTAGGAAAAAAGGCCTCTACCTCTCTAAACCTTCTATACTTTACAGATCATTTCATCAAACCATAATAACATTTTCTATTTGTAATTATCCCACTCTATCCCACCAGCTGGAAGCAGAACGTCTTTCTACAATCCAAAGAGACAATCAAAATCTATTGGATAAAATATCCCATATCAAACAAACATCTGGGCAAATTAATTGTAGAAATGAATATGTCAACAAAAGGTATTTGTTTCATGATTTTAATGTTTTAATATGACACAGAAAAGCAGAGTGTTTCTTTGTTAGATTCAATTAAAGCAAATACCCCTTTCTCTCAAATTCAGGCATGACACACACAAAAGACAAGAAGTGCTGCTCGATATTGTGCAGAATAATAAAATAATGGTCCGCCGTTTATCACAGTGCTCAGCATACTATAGTGTACAAGTTTGGAACCAACAGTGGATAAAAAATCTTGGACTTATGAAGAGCATTGGCCGATTTCCACCACTGTGTCAAACTCAGGTATACCACTAAACCTACAACACCTGTTTCATCATGTAAATATTCTTTCCAAACTTACTAAAATGTGCACGAAAATAAGTGATCTCTGCTCATCACAGGCACCTGTGGATATCTTGCCACAGAAGACCAGGACATTTTCAAAGGAGAAAGTATGAATAAAACACAGGGGAGCGCGTTCTTCTACAAAAAGAAGGACAACACTGCAAAACAGAGAGATAAAAAGAAACTAAACAATAAAACAAAAAATGTACACAATAAAAATAAAAACAAATAATTTATTCTATTGTCAGTCTTATATTAAAGACTTTTATTACTATAAATATTTTGTCAACTAATTGTTTTACCAGCCTGGTTCTGATTTCTGAATGATTAGATGGTGAATGTACAGTAGAAGCATTTATTGAAAAAGTATATAGAAAAAAACATATTGTTACGCCAGAGAACCACAGACAGGTAATTCGCTTTGAACACAGATCTTTTTATTCTTGGGAGAGTGACACACAAAAAGGAAAGAGTGCGGGAAAGGCAGGTGCGGAGAACTGGGTGCGGAAAGATGACTTAAGCACAGACACAGATGCTGACACAGAAGACAATAAAGAACACTGGAACACAGAGAGAAACGGGTGAAAACACAGAGAACTAATGGTAAATAGAATTACAGTCTATCACTGTCCTATAGCTTCTATGAACGAGCTTGGAGGCAGAGTGTTAGTGGCATTAGTAGCAAGCGTGATGAACTGTGAACAGGAGACAGGTGAGCACGATTAGTATTCAGGAGAGCGTGGTGGTGACTGAGAGTGCGTGACAGTGCTCCCCTCCTGATGGCCCGCTCCTGAGGGCCGAAACGAGCAACGCCATGGTGGTTTCCCGCGTCCTCGCGGTGCTGGGGCTTGTGGGTTAACCTGATGGAACTCCTGAATGAGCTGAGGGTCCAGAATGTCGTTCCTTATCAACCAAGATCGTTCCTCTGGTCCATACCCTTCCCAATCAACCAGATATTCTAAGTTACCACCACGGTGGTGGGCTGACAGGATCTCTTTAACCTTGTAAATGGCTCCTTCTTCAGCGAGGAGCAGTAAGGGGGGATCTTCCTGGGCAGATTCTATTCAGGCAAAAGCAGGTTCAAAATATGGCTTGAATTGTGACACGTGGAAAGTGGGGTGAATGCAGTACTCCGGGGAGAGTGACAAGGTAAACTTGACCGGGTTTACTCTCATGGAGATGGTGAAGAGGCCAACAAACCTGGGACCTAGTTTTTTGGATGGTTGTCGCAGCAGCAAGTTCCGGGTGGACAGCCACACCTTCTGACCTAGTTGGTAGTCCGGGTTAGTGGATCGGTGGGCATCCACGGTCAGGGTCACTCATCTGTTCTGCAATGTTGTACGGGCCCAAGTTTCTGTTACACTAGAGAACCACAGACAGGTAATTTGCTTTGAGCACAGATTCTTTTATTCTTGGGAGAGTGACATACAAATAGGAAAGAGTGCGGGAAAGGCAGGTGCGGAGATCTGGGGCGGATGACAATAAAGCGCAGAACACAGCAGAGACGATCAGGATCTTGGGAACACTGGAACACAGACAGGGGAAAACACAGATAACTAACGGTATATAGAATTACAGAGTCTATCGCTGTCCTTTAGCTTCTATTAACGAGCTTGGATGCAGAGTGTTCGAGGCATGAGTTTAAGTAGCGAGCGTGATAAACTTGGAATAGGAAACAGGTGAGCATGATAAGTATTCAGGAGAGCGTGGTGGTGACTGAGAGGGCGCGACACATATATGGATAAATCTGTAACACTTTATATTTACACACTATTAATGATTAGTTAAGCATTAAAAATAAGTAAATAGTGAAATAAAGCATTTACAAATGAGGTTCAATTATCTTCTAAAGTGAAAAAGGGAAACAACACAGTTACAAAACACAGAAGTATTTATTTGATTTTTAATTAATAGGTTATGATTATTATAAGTGTAAGGATATGAACTGAGCCCCGCCTCTCATATGATGACAGGCTGACGAAGCCCCGCCCCCACACTGCGCTAGCTGTCATTCCTGCACGGACATGTTTGGCGTCGTTGTCCTG
>JAOTRA010069398.1:0-14448 GCA_026260255.1 Pseudolaguvia tuberculata | reverse complement strand
CACACACACACACACACACACACACACACACACACACACACACACACACACACACACACACACACACACACACCCGCCGCTGTTTGACAACCGGCACGCGCAGAAATCACCATGCCAACACTTCCGCTCACGTTGTCTGTCGTCAATCAGTGAGATGACAAGGTCTCTTACGACAAGTTCAGACTCCTGATCAGACAGACAGACAGACAGACAGGAGTCTGTTGCATGGTTTCCAGCCAGCCAGCCGCTCCTCCAGCACCTGTAGCTCTTTTAGCCCCTAAAGAGCCGCTCATTAAGCTTAATAAATCAACTACAAATACGTTTAACAGATAATTATTGATTGTTAATGAAAATCCATTAAAATAATCACCACCGCGTCATCATTTCACACGTGAACGCGCGGGTTACGGTTTTTGGGTTTTTTTATTTTGGCCCAACGAACTTTTTTTAACGGTCGCCTCAGAATCCATTAACACAAAAAACCTCCAAAATATAATCCGAGTCTTCGAAATAACCCGGCAGAACCGTGTAGAACCGCCCAGACATCATTTAAGCAACATTAAATAAAATAAACATTCTTATGACAGCAAAGCCCGTCGGTTTAAATCCCACGCTTTTCTCTCTCTCTCTCTCTCTCTCTCTCTCTCTCTCTCTCTCTCTCTCCATCAGCTGAGTGCTGAACTTTTACCTCCAGCGGATAGAGAAGATGTCAGAACACACGACTTTCACTGTTCGTTCAGGGAGTCACGGAGTCCGGACACTTTCAGCCACTCGGTAAGTCCATGTTTTAATAAACACACCCCGAATAAAGCGCTTAGTGGCGAAGCGGCGTCTCCGGTTAACGGCTCGGTTTCTGTCCCTAACGCTCCGTTGCTCACTCACCAACCTCCACTAGCCCGAGTAGCTCCGCCCACTTTTCTTCCACCGCGTCTGTTTATGGGAAGTGTAGTTTTTGTGTGTAGTTTTTTTTCTGAAAACAATCCAAACTATAGTGTCTCTGTGATCAATGGTGTGACAGGAGTTTATAGTTTTGTAGTCTGGAGTAGTTTTAGTAAATGATCAGGATGGATTCCCACACACACACACACACACACACACACGCATGCACAAAGGAATGTTTTTGGGAGTTCAGGGGAAAGTGGAGATGAAGCAGTCTAACAATGCAGTTACTATAGACTTAATGAGAGAAAAACTACAATAATCACATTCACGCCTTTAAAAGCTATTTTACATTTTAATGAGTTGCTTGTGGATTTTAGTCAGTTGTCAATTTATGAGAACGATGAAACTTCTAGATCATGTCATTTACTCCAATTATGTCTAAGTGATTCAGCCCCATTTAATATAAGTAATAATATTCATTCATTCATTCATCATCTTACCCGCTTATTCCCTAATACAGGGTCACAAGGGTCCGCTGGAGCCTATTCCAGTGCACGTAGGGTGAGAGGGAAATAATCTACCTGGGGAAATAATGCTTTATAACACATTATTATGTATTCATTCATTCATCTTATTCCCTGCTTATTCTAAATTGCCCATAGGAGTGAATGTGTTTGTCTGTGTGTGCCCTGAGACGGACTGGTGACCTGTACAGGGTGTACCCCTGCCTCTCACCCTATGTGCGCTGGAATAGGTTCCAGCAAAATCCAGATGACCCCGAATTAGGGAATAAGCAGGTAAAAAGATGAATGAATATATAATAATGTGTAATAAAGCATCATTTCTTTTTTCCCCATGTGACCGGGTGAACCTGGCTCACCTGAACACAGATTATTAAATAGGAGTCAGACACACAGATCCACCAAACCAATAAATCAAAATTAACACATTTCTGATTACAATGTTCAAACACACGTCTCTGCCATGAACCCTCCTGACATCCCATCCTGCCAAACGCCACTCGAACCCCACACACTTTTTTCCCATTCGCTCCATTTCCTGTCTGTCAATTTCACTTTCATGTAAAGTTTGGAAGACTTTGACCCACAAAGTAAGTTAATGATCTAGTTTCTTTCATTTAGTGCGTTTAGTTTAGTTAAAGACACGGAGGAATCTCTCTCTCTCCACACTGCTGCTCAGCTGTAAAGGAATAAATAAATGAATCTATGAATAAATAACACGGTGTGCGTGCGTGCGTGTGTGTGGGTGGGTCGTGTGTTTAGTGTGAAGGAAGTAATTAAACAAACCCTGATTTTGCCCCTATAACCACTTTCTACCCCACCCCCCACCTCATCACAATATGTTAATACCCTTAAAGTGTAAAGAATCGGCACATCTTAATAAACGCTTTGGCTTTATAACATAGGGAAAATTAGGTCAAGGTCATGTAAGGAACCAACACACACACACACACACACACACACACACACACACACACACACACACACTTTTCTAATGACATGATGTGGTTCAGCAGGATTGTTACCTTAAAAATATTATTAATAGCAGACCTTAGACCTCTGTCTGTGTGTGGGGGGGGGGGTAAGATGCGGCAAGTCTTTCAGATGCAAAACACGCACAGATGGTTTGACTCTCAGGTAACACAGCTGCTGCACTGTAGCTGATTTCCACTCAAATGAAGGTCGTGCACTTTGATCAACTACCCACACACACAAACACTCATGCTCTTTCACTCCCTCTTTCACTCATTAGCTACATAAAGGAAAGGCAGCATACACACAGGTCTGCTGGACATACACACAGGTCTGCTGGACATACACACAGGTCTGCTGTGTGTGAGAAACCTCAGTGATCCTGTAAAGGAATATATAATGGCAGGTACAGTCAGCTGCAGGTTGTGTATTTACTGTAAGCACACTGTAACTGTACCACATACATAATCCAGAATCAATAGTTATCTAATAACATTACAAATATATAATATAAAGCTATAAATAAACTATAGAACGCATTTAAAGAAGGGAGGTGCGGTGGCATAATGGTTCGATCCCCACTCTAACATGGGTTTTCTTTGGGTACTGCAGTTACTTCCCACTGTTCAAAAACATGTATGTTAGGTATTAACTAAACTTTAAACTCCCCATAATAATGTGTGTGTGTGTCTGTGTGTGTGGAATTGTTTGCCTATGTATGGCCCAGGCAATGGATTGAAGACTTGTCCAGGGTGTACCCCTGCTCCAGCAGACCCCCTATACCCCAAATTAGGGAATAATAAGATGCAAAGAATTAATGAGATTTAGGCTGTAAATTTAGGTCAGCTTCTGATACTAGTTAGGCCACCAGAAAAGGTCTTGCTAGCTGTGACTGTCACACTACTGGGTACAGCCCACTATTGGCTCATTGCTGTAAAAAAGTTGGGGGCTCATAAAGGTGCTCCCTGAGTCACAGATGATTCTCAGGCAGTATTTGGGGTTTGTGAAGGTCATGGAGATAATGACCAGCCTCACACATCATGGTGGTTGAATCAGAAAACTGTAGATCTGATATTGATGATGTTCCACAGGAAATGGCTAAATGGTGGAAGGGGAACTGTGGTTTAATTTTCAAGGACTCTCTCATTTCGATCGCTGGTCTGAGGTTTATTATTGCATAAGTGGTGTGGCTGATTAGAATCACAGACTTGAACAAAAGATTCTAGATCCTTTCGCTTCTACATAGTCTCCACACACACAATATGGATTCATATGGTGGACTGGGGTTCGATTCCCAGACCCAGGATCTTTCTTTTCTTTTCTTTTGCATGCTTATCGCGTTTGAGTGGATTTCCTCCAGGTACTCTGGTTTTCTCCTACAGTGCAAAATCATGCACATTAGGTTGATTAATGATTATAAATTGGCCATAGGCGTGAATGTATGTGGTTGTTTGTCTGTGTGCCCTGCAATGGACTGGTGACCTATTTGTGCTGGGATAGGCTGATAAGATGAATGAATGAATGAATGGTGGACTGTGTATTCCAATAACACTCTGATTAATGATCATAGATGTCTACGTTAACCACTGTGCTACCACTTTCCCTGATACGCTCGGTTATTTTATTGAACAAGTACAAAGTTTAAGTAGAAGCATCTTGCTTCCAGGATCATTCTGATCATCAGCATGGAGGAGTCTCGACTTCAGCACCATGTGGATGTGAACATGACTGCAGGCAGGTTCTATGCTGGCAGTATCTGGAGTGTGAGGTTGTTCTCCGACCTGTAGATTGTTAATATTAAAGTGAGCATGGAGGTGAGTATGTTCCGTCCTACACCGCAAAAGTTCTACCTCACTAAAAATAAAAGACAATTATAAAGTGATAATGGCTTTGGATGTCTCAAAGGAAACACTCTTTTTACAGCAGCATCGGTAGCTTTGCTCTAATTTTCCACTGTGGCTCGACTCGGACCGCTTTTCTGATTCACACTTTAATGATTAATAAGTGTTTGGTTAGATTATTTCTCAGGGTCAGTGATCTGAAAAGCAAAGCAGATAAACAATTTTAAAAAGTAAGTGATTGAGTGGCAAGAAATATTCAGTGTAGTAATGATCCAGAATCCATGCAGTTCTGACTATATATATATATATATATTAGTGTGTGTGTGTGTGTGGAAAAGCATTCATTCTTAGTCTTATTACTTTCAATGGCAAAAAAAAAAATCATGTCTTTAAATCATGTACCAAAGCTTAAAATGTGGACCTGGAGAAGATTGGTCAGCATCAGGACTAAGTCCACCCTCAAATGTAAACTGTATCAGAGTTTAGATTTTCTCTTCAGAGACCCACTTGAGTAGATATGTTACTAAAACAGCTCTTAAAACCTCCAGTGTGGGAATCTATACTGTAGCTCCCACTCGCAGATGTGGTCACTATGGAAACCTCTTACTGTAAGACGTTCTGAGGACATTTCAGAGCTCAGACAGGAGATGGAGCAATAGAGAGGCAGGGATTATAACACACACACACACTACCACTGGACCAGATCACTATAATCGATGCACTGTCTGATTAAGACTAGATGTTCCTCAACTGAATCTGAATCACTAAAAGACACATTTAAGTTTTTATATTCCTTTTTTACGCCCGTCTAAGCAAATATGCTCCAGTAAACACCTTCAAGAACATTGTTCTGTCATCCAATTACATGATAAGCTTACAGTTTCAATGTAACATGTAAATTTGTGTTAAAGAACGATTTCTGCTTTGTAAAACCAATAATTCGGTTGGGACATTATACCTCAGCAAAGAGCTGCAATCAGTCTGAGTATCCTTTTCACTCAGTTTTTTAATCCAAGTCAGTTAGACACTTCTCCTGAACCTGCTTGCATGTTCTAATCTCAAACTGCTCTGACATCTTACTGTAAAGAAAAAACGGAAACAATAAATCCCCACCAAAGACTAAATAGTTGAAAACCAAACCAGAAGAGAACTGATGCCAGCTCTCAAGGAATCATGGCAAACTCTTGCTGGAACAGGTGTGTGGGATTGTTTAGAGATCATGTGATATGTTCATTGAATTCGGTTTATCCATGTATGTTTGGGGGGCACTTTTAGCCTTTTTGGTGGCCAGCCTGAGCCAGGAATTGAACCCTGGTCTCCGGAGCACAATGACTTACAGGTGCCTGTACCTTAGCCTACTATACCACGGTGGCGACCCTTAAGCCATGTAAGCTTAATTGCCATAAGAGAACATTTGTAAATCAACTAGCTCCGGAGTGCATAGGATTATTATAAACTACAAAAATAATCATAACAATAAACATTTAAACAGAAACACACCAACATACAGACACACGAAAATGAATACATTGTTGTGGCCACTAGTTAGGAAAAGATGTGGCATGGACGCGACTCAGAGACGTAACCCACTTCCAACATGACAGGATGCTGGTTCTATTTCTGTTGCTGTCACTCTCGCCGTTCCGCTTGCTGCCACTCTGAAGACTTTGAAGCCTGTCGTCACGCTGAGAATCTATTGATTAGACACAATTTGATGGTGGGACGCCCTGATTAGGAGACGTATGAAACACAGTGGAGTTCAACAAGACTGGGAGGAAGTCAGGAGGCGCAATCAGGAAGCGTGAAGGTTTGAGTGTTCAAATAACACAAATATAAAACGTGTTAAAGTGACTGTGTGAAATCTTTAGAGCCCTCTAGTGCCGTCGAGTAGTTATTGCTGCAATTGCTATAAAAACATTAAGAAACTTCCCGCTTCACTCGATCAACCTCCACTTCACTCCCTTCAGCTAAAACCAAAAGTTTCAGTGTATATACTAAAGATGGTGTCCACTACCTGTCAGTATTTATAGAGATTTTTTTAAAGACGTGATCAACATAAGGGCGGCTTGGTGGCATTGTGGTTAGCACTGTCACCTCACAACAAAAAGGTCCTGGGGAAGTGGTGGCTTGGTGGTTAAGGTGTTGGACTAACACCAGGATTTGATTTCCAGTGCCACCCAATGTGGGCCCCTGAGCAAAGCGCTTAACCCCCAATTATTCAGTTGTAAGTTGCTCTGGATAAGAGCGTCGCAAAATGCTGTAATTGTAATTGGTTCGTTTTACGGGCCGGGGAGTTTGCATGCTTTCACTGCGCTTGAGTATGTTTCCTCCCACAGTCCAAAAACATGTACATGATTGGCGATTCTAAATTGCCCATAGAAATGTGTATGTGTGGAGGTTGCCCTGTGATGGACTGTCCAGGGTGTACCTGTCCAGGTTGTACTCCTGCCTCTTGACTCTATTTGCGCTGGGAGAGGCCCAGCATTCAGTTTGCATTAGAAAGAAAGCAGCGTTTTTATTGGTGCAAGTCGGTGGTACAGTCACCACCCTGCTGATTACCCTCACAACTTGAACACATACTGACATACAGTCGCTTTAAACACAATCGAAACAGTTCAACGGCGTGTAGTGTAGGGCAGCAGGCTCACTGGTCGCTCTGTAGAAAGAAAATAAACCACTGGCCTGGTTTTCAAATGGAAAACGGGGCCGAATTAAAAATATACCTAAATAAATAAACCAGTAACCCCAACAGACTTCCTTTGGTTTGACCTGTTTACAGAGACTAAAACCTTCTGGTCAGTTAATTCAGAGCTTTAGTGTAGCACAAGGAGGAGTTTAGTCTAAAGTTAAAAACTTAATCATTAGTTTAGAGACTTTTTACTCGCTTTGATCTATTTTCTCCAAAGCTTTAATAGTTTGGTGTTGCTAAGAATCGAACCTATGATTTTCTAATTCAAACTACCATATCCCCAGCTATATAAAACACAATCAGGATACATATGTAGCGTCAGCACGTGTTTGCAGCCAGGAGTTTAATTATTAGTTAATTAGCTGGTTTATTAAAATTGTACTAATATTTTAATTCAAAAGAAACAGCTATAATATTAATCAGAACAGGAACGAACCGGTTTTATGGATATTGGGTGTAACTGTAAATAAATCCACAGTATAGGTTCTTTAATATCTGTTGTGATGTAAGGAGGATGTGGTGTTACAGATAAACAAGCAGATATTATCAGTCACTGTGACCCGAGGTCATGACCCGGAAATCTAACTGTCTGTGAAACTGAAGGTCAGTCTGTCAACAATTGCTGTGAAACGCTGCCCTCCCTCACTTGCCGTTATAATCGATCGCACGCGACCCGTTGCTATAGAGACCTGGGAGACTCATGTACTCGCACAATGACCGTGTCATGAAACAGAAGTCACATTTCGGAGAGTCTATGGCAGACAAGAAGGTAACGGCGTCTCCTCTGATCTCTTTCAGTGAACAAAGGAAGTTACAATCTGTCAGACACCAGTATTCACAGCCACAATCCATCCAATCCTTCACTTCTGAAAGGTCCTTGAGGGCGGAGCCGAGACCACACACTCGTCTTCCTAATGGCCAGCAGAGAAAAGGGCAAGCTTCCTTTTAAACAGTAGTTAATGATCGAGTTAATAGCTAATAAAAGTCCATTATGTGGAAAATGGGAAGTGGGAGAAAGTGGTAGCGCTGTGATTAAGGTTTTGGACGGCTAGAGATCAGGGTTTGATTCTCAGCGCCTTCAAGTTGCCAGTGCTGGGTCCCTGAGCAAGACCCTTAATTGCTCAGTAATAAAGGTAAAAGTAAATGGCTTAACGTCTGCCAAATGCTGTAAATGTGTAAAATAAACACAAATAAAGAATTAATGGCACCCCGGATTCAGACAAAGGCTCAGAATGTTTAGTCAGATGATCTGATAAGACATTCTAGTGTGTCCATGGTTTCTAATAATGGTTGCCGGATGTGACTGTGGATTATTTACTCTCTGCACTCAGACCAAGCAGATCGGTCCTCACGCCGACGTGCCTCGTGATCTGGAGCTCTGTGCCGTGTCTCGGATCTCCGGACTAATTAACCCAGATAAGGTTATTAATATCAGAGCAGAGATAAAGGCAGGTCCTGACTAGAAGTGGAGCAGAGGCGCGAGAGAGGAGACGGGATTTAAGAATGACGACTCTGTGAAGTGGGTTGCTCAAAAAAAACCCCACCCCTCCTGTGGTCTCATGAGGTGCTTTCGAGAGAGAAAGTAAGTGTGTGTGTGTGTGTGTGTGTGTGTGAGAGAGATGTTACTATATCCAAACACCCATAGGCGCTTTTTAATTGCTTATTCCCCCTGAGTTTTGACTTCAATAGAGAGAAGGGAAGGCAAGCGGTTCGGAGACTTGTATCTGCACAATAAAGCAACATCTCCACCTTATCCAGTGCATCTGGTTCATCCAATTGAGTAGCTCAGTTAGTGGCCTTTCTCAGGGGCCCAGCAATGTCTGGTCAGTGGTTCAGGGGACATTTGCTTCCTCTGAGTACAAGCAGTAAGTATTTTTAATAAAAGTTGGTTGTAGTTGTCACATGGTGTTTATAGCATGTTGCACTTATTATTAAACAGAGTCAGAGTTTACCCTCTGTATTACAATCAGTAAAGCACATCTGCAAACACCAAAATTTCCAAGCCTTAGGAGATGGGTGGCTTTGAGAGTAAAAGATAAAGAACTGAGCCTTAATGTGAGACAGCAGATGCAGGTGAAACATGTCAACCATCAGTAACTCTGTCCATCATTCGCAGAGTTTTTCCGGATTTCCTCAGTGCAGGACTGAAACGTCTAACGGTAAAAAGCCTGTACAGTTGTGAGCACCACACAGACACACTTTCCTCTGAAGGTCTTCAGCGGTGGTAGATCTCTGTTCACGTCCTCCTGAGTAATCAAAGGTAAGTTCCTCACCTGGCTGTATGTTTCGGTTGGAGAACAGAGCCAGTCTGGGCACTACAGAGTGCACGCGCACAGGCACCATGGTCAGGTTCGGTTGGCACGAGTGATTGAGAAAACGTCCCACGTTGCCTATGGTGGCCGGGTCCACAAACGTCAGCCCTAGTCTCTGCGATCCACCATGTTCCTGCACGGCTATAATGTAATTGTTATCCTGAGGAGACTGGGTCAGCTGCCGGCGCCGTGCTTCCTCAATCCCGATCACCTCTCCGGCGTACTCACACACAAAACTGCCATGTTTGATGGCTTCCAGGGTCATGACCCCCAAGCCACGGTTCTCGGTTTGGAAAACAGAAAGGCGGGTTTGAAGGCCGTTCTGAACCATGCGTGACTGGCAGGACTCGCTACACGCACACAAGACATTACATTCAAAAACAGGCTGGCTATAGGACGCACTCAACTCTTCTCGCTGAGCCAGTAAACCTTCTGTGGTGTACAGCAGGCCAAAACGCAGACATGGACAGCTGAGGGGCAAACAGGATGGTGAGTGACATGAACAGCCTGGCAGAGTCAATTCACTCGGGTCATTATCACAGCCTGCACCCTGAACATTCTCTGGAGTGTACTAAAGCACACAAACACACAATGAATACATTATCATCATCATTAATTATAACTAATTAGCTACAATTCTAAATTAATATATATTAATTATAAAGATAAAAGCATTACTACGTTTTTTGTAAATAAAGATTCTGGAATTTGCTGCCATCTAGTGGCCATAATCAAAAGTAGAGTTTAGCGTCTGATAAATATTAAATAAACACGAATCACTTTGTTTAAAGTAAAATTATTGTTTAACTAACAAAAGAGAACATGTATATACCTGAAAGCTGGACAAACTGTCTTCACTCACACCGTTTTCGGTGTAAACCGGAATATTTTCGACGCCGTTGCTGATGTCGACTCCGTATGAAACGATCATTTTTATAATAAACTGTTGACACTTTACCTGCTCATAGTTTAGAGTCCTCGCCTTTAAACCAGTGAAATTATTAATGTAAATAATACTAAAACGATTACAAATATAACGTGACTGAAAACAAGCAGCGACAACCGGAAACCGGAAGTAATCGTGCCGTAAAAGAACCAATTTTAAAATCAAAGTCCCCGAAAACATATATTATACACGCCCTTCCCCCAATCTAATTAAAGCTTTTGATTAAACGAAACCTCAACATAAATGGTTTTGTTTTTATAGAAAAAAAAAAACTATCTTACACTCATCAGCTCACTTTTCTGTGAGGAGAAAAGCAGGTTGATGTAGGGAGGAAGTTCAGACTGTGGCTATAAAGTAACTACAATCAATGATTATTCCATAACAATAAATGTATTCATTTTACTGATCAGAATCAGAAGATTTAAAAGCACAGTAAATTATCTAAATCTTATATTAAAAAGAAATTAATACATTTCCATCCTTTGGAAGAATTGTTGTGTTTAAAAAAAAAAAAAGACTCAAAACAATCCTGTAACATCAAATTTTTTAATTGAAATAAATCATAGTATGAGCTTTAAAACAGTATTTTTTCTGAGATGCTGCTGGCACACACACACACAAGACTGGCACTTAAGTGACTCTTCTAGCCTTTCTCTGTACACACACTCGTCTGTGCCATGTGCGTGAGAAACTGTCACAGGGAACGACGGGGGTTCTAACACAGGCTTTCACTTTCCAAATGTATAAAGAACCCACCCACCCACCCTCTCTCTCTCTCTCTCTCTCTCTCTCTCTCTCTCTCTCTCTCTCTCACACACACACACACACGCACGCACGCACGCACATGAGTGAACAAATTAGTCTGTTTTAGACCATTTGTAAAAAAAATTATTATAATAATAATAATAAAAAAACTGACCAATATCTAGTGTTTGATTTAACCAGGTTATAAAATGTGATTATTTTTACTCAGGACACAATGAAGAGCCAGGCATCTGCAAGCACTACAGAGACATGAAGAATGGGTAAGGATTCCAGAAAAAATAAAAATAAAAGAACACAGATGTCTGTAGACAGGCAGGAGCAATGGAAAATGAAACAGGTCACATCATGATTCCACATGTTAAAGCCGCAGTGAACAACTACAGCCGGACTCGATCTTTCTAACCGTTAAACGTGAGTCCTAAAGCAGAGCAGCAGCAGCATGTCTGCCAGACGTCTGTAGTTCGTCACTGAGGCTTTAAGATTCTGGTCCACAAAACGGCCGCTTGGTTACTTATGAATGAGCAGAAAAGAAAGTAAAAAAAGACGTGTGGTCCACAGCATCAGGAAGGTTTAGGTCAGCGTTTCCCCTTTTGTAACCTTAAAGAATAAAGTGAATAAAATTCAAATTTAGCATCATAGGGACAATTGTGCAGACAAAACACATAAATATCACTGAACCCGTGTGACGGGATGATCAGCAGGAGAGGTCGATTAAACCAGAGAATCAATATAAACCAAACCATTCAGTTGTATATATATATAATAATAAAAAAAAGAAATGAAATAAGGATAAGGGTGTCTGTAAATTGTAAGTGTGTGCGTGATAGACGGTAGTAGACGACCGGCTCGGAAATGTACGTGTGGTTTTTAATGCACGTTCTTGCTGGACTAACAATGAGGTGGATCTTCACTCACTCTGGCCTCGATGTACTCGATCCTCCTCTCCAGAGCCGTCAGTTTCTCATTCAGCGTCGCCAGACGAGAACGGCATGACATATCTAAAGAAAAATAAATCAATCAAAACATACTAGAAATTTATTTAGTAATGTACAGTACTGTACAGTAAATAGAAAGGAAAAATAGAACAGAAAAGAAACAGCCACATGCCATGTGCAAGAGTGTAACCATGAATTAAATGATGAATACAGCCAGATTGAGGTATATATGAGTTTTATATTAATGCTGTGGGCTTTTATAAGACAGGATTCAGAATTCCTGGGAAAATCCTGCTAGTAATTACAGGTTAAACAATTCACAAGTAGGAAATCTTTCATTTGCTAAATATTTTTTAAAGAATTATTGTATAATACCAGGGCGGCGAGGTGGCGGAGTGGTGTAACAAGGTTGCCTCACAACAACAAGGACCAGGATTCGATCTCTCCCTGTGTGGAGCTTGCATGTTCTCACGCTTGTGTCGGTTTTCTACGGGTACTCCAGTTTCCTCCCACCGCCCAAAAACATGTACATTAGGTTGATTGGTGATTCTAAATTGCCCCATAAGAGTGAATGTGTGCGAGTGGTTGTTTGTTTATGTGTGGCACTGCGATGGACTGGTGACCTGTCCAGGATGTACCGCTGCAAACCGACCTATGTGTGCTGGGATAGACTCCAGCGGACGCCGGATTAGGGAATAAGAGGATGGATGGATAGATGGATTATAATATCCGGTTGGAATTTAACATAAAAGTCGATTAGGTGAACACGAACGTCTGACTTAAACTGTAAACTTAAAACTTTAACAAAACCTCCAATAAATTTTTATTATTAAAGATAGATATATTTATAATTAACAAAAATCTTAAACTAAAGTTATTTACAACAATTTAACTTCACTTTTAGTTTTTTACTCGACTGTCATGATTTGTTTGAAAATACCTCAGACTAGCTGTTGGCTTGTTATGCTAGCTGGCGTAGAAAAAGAGAAGCGGAAATATTGGTTGGAGCGCTTTAAAACTTTACACTTATTTAACCATTTAGTAAATAATTGAATATTTAATATAAATTAATGATTAAGCGTTTAAAAGGAAGGGGGATTTTCCAGGAAGCCAACCAGCCACTCCTCATCTCCGACATGCTAAGCGCAGTTAGCAGAACAGCCTCCAGGACACTGCAGTTTCCACGGAACTGTCTGATTTCTGTAGTGAAAAACTCACCAAATGAGTTGAGAAAATCAGCAATTTTCTTTATACTGCTTGTTATCACTTCGATATACTCGCGATTCGCCCAGTCCTGATGGATCTCCCGCTGAACTGGATCCTCCTGTCCGGCCATTTTCACTACAACAGCCGCTTGTGTGGCTTGATTAAGCGTTTCACTTCTTGCTTACGCTCGCCTCCTAGCGACAACAAACGAGACCTGCAGAAAAAAAATATATTAATGAGTCGATTCACTTTAATGATTCACTGTTCACTATTCCATCAAAATTTTATGTAGAAAAGAATTACATTTAAATTTAAAATCAATGATCTGAAATAGGTTATGCAATTATTTATTTTATTTCCTTATTGTAAATACATATTTCAGTTTTCTTTAGATTCACATATACCATAGATACACTGTAAAATATACAGGATTTAGAATTCCTGAGAAAATCATGCTAGTAAATACAGGCTAAACAACTCGTAAATAGGAAATCTGTCATTTGCCAAATATGTTTTAAATAATTATTTATAATATCCGGTTAGAAATGACAGAAAAGTCGATTAGGTGAACTTAAACTGTAGCTTAAATCTCATACAAACCATCCAATTTTTATTATTATTATTATAAATTGATTTTGTTTAGTTCAGTTTACAGGGACAGAGTCTTTGGGATCCGAAACACTAAATATTTACATATTTACAAAGGTCGACCTTTTAACACAGTTAAATGAAATTAATGAAAGTTAATAATAGATATTATTGTAAAGAAAAACACGTTGGCTGAAAATATACGCAGTCGTTTATTACCGTTGAATAATGCGTTCGTGCGTCTATACGTTCTAACGGTTTTCTATTATCTATGTACATTTTAATATTATTAGTGTTTATTTTTAAGTATAAAATCATTAATAGAAACATTTCAACTTTAATGTATGTGTATTAGTTTTTAGGAAATAAGACTTTAAATCTTCTCCTGTAATTATCCTGATAATTAGTGTTATTATATATAATATTAATATTAATAACTTTTATAGATAAACATTTTTACATCTGTTTTAAATTTACATATGTAGAGATTTTTGAAGTGAGATCAGAGAGAA
Source organism: Pseudolaguvia tuberculata (assembly GCA_026260255.1). NCBI lineage: Eukaryota > Metazoa > Chordata > Actinopteri > Siluriformes > Sisoridae > Pseudolaguvia > Pseudolaguvia tuberculata. The sequence continues at coordinate 279 of JAOTRA010069398.1, read as the reverse complement.
TGTTATATTTATTTCAGGTGAATTCAGGATGTCCTCCAAGCTGATACAGTGCAGAGAAGGACTGGCAAAAGCTTTAGGTCAATCAGAGCATCTTCTCCAGATCAACTCCAGATCAGCTGCTGCTTTCTTCTATATACCACATCCTCAGTTTACTCAGCACTGCCTCACCTTGACTAACCCCAACCCCAACCTGATAAATCACTGCCAGTATGTGTGTGTGTGTGTGTGTGTGTGTGTGTGTGTGTGTGTGTGTGTGTGTGTGTGTGTGTGTGTGTGTGT
>JAOTRA010069359.1:3628-14450 GCA_026260255.1 Pseudolaguvia tuberculata | reverse complement strand
AACCCAGTATGGGATCATGGAGGTCAGGGGGTTTTGTGCTCAGGATCATTGTCATGCTGGAACAGTGTTGGAGTCTTAGTTCCACTGAAGGAACAATGTTACAAAATACAAGACATTCTAAACTGTGGGGCTACCAGATTTGTAGCAACGGCTTGGATCCACATACAGATCTGATGGTCAGGTGACCACAAAGGTTTTGGCAATCTAGCATGTATGGTTCCTGGTTCCGAACCAAACTACTAAATCTTATCTTCATAAAAATGTAAATATATTTTAAAGTGTATTTCTTCATTCTTTTTGTTCTAAGTTGAGGAGGTTTGGGCATTACATAAAACAAAAAACAACAACAATTGCATGGCAAACAGATACCTGTGCTGTGATGAAGCAGCAGTTGCCTCAGTTCTCTCAAAGCAGCCGTTAGGTTCTCCAGCTGGTCATGTAGATGGATGTTCTCCTCGATTAAACTGTGGATCGTGTCCTGCAGTTCAAATGCAAGGCAACACACAGCCATGAACAGAAACACACACAAACACGTAGCCCGCAACAGAAACATCTCAACATACGACGTCCGCAGATTCGTGGCTTTCAGTTCTAAATGACACAGGAATCTGACTCAACGGTCCCGCCCGGCTCAGAATTCCCCGCACACCCCGTATTGATCGGCTACAGGACAGGATTCCCAACATGGCGTCCCATTGCATTTGTACCAGGAACTGGCAAACACAAAGGTTCGATACGAAATGTTTGGGTTCAATAGAGGTGCAAACCAATTAATCATGGGATGGCCTACAGCACAAAATCATTCAGAATTTTTTTTGCTGTGTTTATGGAGGTGTAAAACTCGTTTATTCTCCTATAATGAAAAGGTAGAGCGTCAAAAACAGGATATTTGACCAAAATGATTTTATTAAGTAACTGCGGTATGTGAACACGCGTTTATGCACTCTTGGCGGCTCTTGAACGCTTTTTCTTCACCACCACAGGTTTCTGACTCTTCAGGATGGCGCTGGCACGTCTCAGGGCAGCCTGAAAAAGACCGGGGGGGTGGGGGTGTGGAGAGATATTTAGTTTTTCTGGCTAAAACTAATTAAAATAAATAAACCAAATACAATAACTAAATCACAGTTCCAAATGTTTCTATTCAAGTCACTTTTGTCACGGCACATTATTAGATTAACACAAAGACACAGATGTCAGACACTATGGTCATAGACTGAAAAACTAATCAGCAAATGAACAGTTAGTTGAAGAAAAGCAAATAACTTCGGCACTTCAATTACAATTATTGGGATTTTTGCAAGCAACCAGGAGCTAAAAAACCCAACAACTACAAATTCGGTAGAATTGCATTTATTAAAAATATCTGGAAGGGTTTAGCCAGGTTAGCCCATCCAGTGTGGGAAGTGGTACCCAAGTAGTTACGGTGTTGAACTAATATCAAAGACCAGGGTTCGATTCTCACCACCAACCAACCAACCATTGTTGGCCCTTGAGCAGGGCCCTTAACCCACAATTGCTCAGTTGTAGAAAGAGAGCGAATGGCAAACTGAAACTACACTGTAGGTGCTCTCACCATGCAGAGATCGTTCCTGTATTTGTTTTTGCGGATGATGTTCCTGACACGGTTCAGCGTGGTGCGAGAGTTCTTGTTAATGGTGATCCTCTCGTACGCTTGAGATGGCTTGCGGTGACCTAAACAGTTCAGTTGGAAAATATTTACTCACAAAACCACTTCATTCATTTCAGATCTTAAAATACAATAGAAACTTGTCATTTGATAATAAATCTCTGAAAAGTCAAAAGGACTCTTTTAGATTTCTATTCTATCGAACATTTATATGTTAATCATTTCAAACATATGAATAATTGTTTAAAGTGTCTCTGGTGTAAAGTTTATAATTAATGTCACTGTTTCTCTAAACTGTGGACATTAAACTGAACATTTGCTACAACGGTCCAGTGGTAAGATTTTACACCAGCATACCCAAGGCTCAGCCTTATGATGTCTGTTTTTAGGAGAACGTCTTCCAGTCTCATATTGTCATTTACTTTATTGTGAAATGTGAAAATGGGTTTATGGCTGTGTACTGAATGCATTTAAAAGAAAATGATCAAACCTGCACGTTTTTTCAGCACGACAACGACACCCTTGCCGTCAGCTGCCTGCTCCACACCGACTGTCTTGCGGTGAATAAGGCCGTTAAAGCGGAATGCATTCCTGGCCTTCAGGTTGTTTGGCTCCTGTATAAAAGAATATCTTTCTAGATTGCATGATGTGCAAAATATAAAGTACATAAAGAATCAACCTGACAAAGAAATAAATGCAGACAATAAACCTATATGTGCAGACTGATGTGCAGACTGTCGGCTAAAGTAAATGCACAAGTACTTGGGATCGTTTGCACCCATACTGGATGCGATTTAATTAACTGCTTGGACGGAAATCATTACACTACGTGGTAACTTTACTCAATGTTCTTATTAATACGGGTGGTATGAATAAAGTTCAAACATACTACACCCGCTGTTAACACACCATCACCCGGTGTCTGGTGTGGCAACAGTTATTGAGTAACTCATTTGCACTCCAATTTTTCTGTTGATACAGAAAATTCTTTATTAATGTCAATAAAACCAACTTGTGAATCTCCAGAGATTAGACACAGCTAACCCTTTCACATGTCTGACAAACTGAGTTTAGCTTCATCTTAGTGCAACACACCTAAGTTTCAAGTATACCTAGCAAGATCCTAATTATTTGGTTCGGGTGTGTTTGATTAGAGTTGGAGCTAAACTCTGCAGGGCACCGACCCTCCAGGAACTGAGTTTGACACCTCAGCTTCACATGAGAAACAGGACTGGACCGTAGAGTCAATTATTTTATAACCGAGGTGATTCATAACCAGCAGGGTAGAAATATAAGATGGGTAATGGTGGCTCAAATGGTTACAGTGCAGAGTTGTTGATTGGAAGACCAGAAAGACCTGGATTCAAGCTCTATCACTGCCAAAGAAGACCTGGGGTCAACTCCGTTGATTGAGCATGACCCTTAACCCTTCCTGCTCCAGAGGCACTGTACAATAGCTGACCCTGCGCTCCATTTCTTCTAAGATGGGATGTGCGAAGAAAAACATTTCGCTATATGTTGTACAGTGTATAATCCTTTATGTGACAATACAATTAAAAGCTGAGATTATATTTGAGAGAGAAGTGTAAGGAACCCAATACATGACTGCATGTCATCAATAAGAGCCAATTGGCAGACATGCTCCTCCAAAGCAACTTGCATTGATCTCATACAATTGGAGGGCTGCTCAAGGGACCAACAGTGGTAACTGATCATAGAATCAAATCAAGAACCTCAGACAAGTGGCCCACCACCACCTCAACCAAAGCACTACCACTTCCCTAAACACAGACAGGAACGATTCCAGGCACGGTCCAAAATTAATCACTGCTGATGGAGTAGTTAACGGAAATTATTCTGCCATGAGCCACCAAAAATAAGAAAGCAAAGAAAACTTTCAAAATTGGTAGCCCAATGGACTGAGATGGTTGACGTGTGTGTACTTACTGTACTATAGGTCTGTTTATTTCTCTTAATAAGAAAGCTGGAGTTGTTCCTGATCACCATCCACTGCAGGTGAGCCGACATGATGGCGGTTCGGGTTCCTGAATAAACGACAGCAGGTGAGAAATTAAAACATCGTCGGTTACAAATGATCCGATTACTGCTCCAAAAACACCCCCCCCGGGGGGGGGGGCGTTTACCTGCAAATACGAATTATTATTAATATTAATGTTCGCGTTTTTACCAGTTAATAACAATTTACCGAATACTAGGTTGTTCATCAATTTGAATAATTAAAAAAATATATATAGCAATTACAGGACAGAGAAAACCGCCATTTAACTGGCTCCGTCATAAACTAAAAACACACATTAGCATAAAAGCTAACACAAGTTGACGCTGAGGCAGACGCAGGCCGCGCGCCGGACAGCGTGTGAAGTGTTTAAAATAATAAACTCAACACCGGTATATGGATTATAACATACTTTATAACATACAACACCATTAATCATTTGACTAAATACAAACGTTACAACATAAACGCCTTATTTTAAATATATATAAAGTATAACACGCGACCACGCTACCTTTTCCAGCAGAGGAAGAGGGAGAGAAAGGAGGGAGTTCCGCTTCCGGTTCAAACTATATAGATTCTTGCGCTTAAATTTAGGTAGAAAAAAGGTAAAAATGATGTCTTTTCTTTATTATTATTGTTGTATTATTTTATTAGTATTGTATTATATGTAATATTAGACAACGGATCATGTCCCGTTATAAATGTATTATGTGTGTAAAGAAATGAGAAACGAACTATTTGTTTCGGAGTCTGTGCGGATGGATATCCGGCTATAACGAGTTTTGTGGTTTTTGCTCCGTCAGACCGTGAACGCTTGGTGACGTCATTTTCCAGCGACTCGCTTTTCCGGGGTAAATAATGAACAGCTGTGTATTCGGAAGTTAATCTCGTTTTTTAGTGCTTTAAATTAGTTCAATTTTTAAAACAAATGTTTGTTATTGTAAATAATTGCACATCCCAGGTGATGGATTATTGTTCTCTAATTCAATAAGTGTTATTCAGCAAGCAGATGTTCATGCGTGTGACTTTACAATGAACACACGTGATGGATCGTAAAGAGGATCTGGAGTTTCTTGGAGAAAGGCTGTATGACGTCATTTATCCGAAACATGCTGATCTGGCACCCAAACTAACAGGTATGGATGAAATCTAGGTGAAAAATATGTAAAAGTTGGTAAACAGCCCCTTATATGTAATACATTCTGGTTGTTGTGGTGGTGGTGGTGGTGGTGGTGGTGCAGGGATGCTGCTGGAGCTGCCTGGAGATGTGATCTGTCAGATGTTAAAGGATGAAGCTCTTCTCACCAAAGCCTTGGAGAGAGCCCTGTCGGCCCTGCAGCCGGAGACCAGGTAATACACACATAATCATAGGTCACACATCCAGACAGCATATGTACAAAATGTGGTAATAAAATACTAAGACATTATCATATCAATCAAACGATCTGGGTGGGAATCTTTGGACACCCCACGGTTCGATTTCCATTCTGAGGACTGTGATTCTAGAAGGATTATTAATCTTCCTTCTGTCTGTTTTTCTACACCTTTTGCACCCCACCATTGACAACTACCGTGTGTGTGATCCCTCTAGTACACCACCGATACAAGCTGATGATGGTGCGTCCGAGTCCTCTGACTCGTTGGGCGAACAGCTATATGAGCTCATCAGTCTGTACGACACGGGATACACTCAGAAAATCACAGGTTCTTACTGTTCACAGGTGTCGTTGATGTAAATTACTGCTCACACTGACACACACACACACACACACACCATTTGTTTTTTTCAGGGATGTTGTTAGAGCAGGAAAAAAAAGCGGTGCTTCAGATGATGTCGGATCCGGAGGTACTGGAGGATAAAGTCAAACTGGCACTGAAAACTTTACAGGGGTGAGTGTGTGTGTGTGTGTGTCTCCTGTCAGTACTTAATATTATTATACTATCACCTCTTAATACCACCACTAGTTTTTTGAGAGATGGGATAAGCGCCAGCAGACCCCATCACCCAATATTATGGGCTTGGAACCAAAGACCTTTTACTGATTTACTGTCTATTCGAAATGTTTCTTTATCCTTTGTTAGGAAATAGGAAGTGAATTGAATCACTACAGATCTGTGCTCCTGACTTTCAGTTCCAGTCTGAAGCAGAGCCAAGAGATCCGTGCGAGTGACCCCTCGGACCCCGAACAAGTGGAAACCATCGGAGAGAAACTGTTCACCCTTGTACGAGACGTCGAACCGGTCCATTGTGCTGACATCACTGGTGAGCTTGTTGGACACATTTCTACAGTTCCATAGTATGTTGTGTATAAGAAAATGTTTAAGGTTTCTTCTGATTACTCAGTCGGGGGATAAGGGGTTATAGACTGCTGAAAGGTTGTGGGTTCTATTCGCAACGATTCCAAGCTACCACCGCTGGGCTCCACAAGCAAGGCTCATATCTACCAATTGCTCAGTTGCATAAATCAAATAAATGTAAGTGGCTCCGATAAGGGTGTCTGCCCTGTGCTGTAAGTCTACTTGTAACCACTAGGGGGTGCTTTTTTTTCACCACCAAATTTGTTGACTGTTAGCACAGTCGCCTTACAACAAGTAGGTCCCAGGTTCAATTCCCAGGCAAGGGATCTTTCTGTGCAGAGTTTCCATGCTCTCCTCATGCTTGTGGGGGCTTTTTCCGGGTACTCTGGTTTTCTCTTAGTCCAAAAACATGTAAATGAGGTTGATGGGTGATTTTTTTTTTTTTTTTTTTTGTTTTTTTAATTGCCCGTCATGTGGGCCGAGATAGGTTCCAGCAGACCCCTTGAAATAGGGAATAAGCGGGTTAGATGATGAATGAATGAACTTTTTACAGAGGTCTGCTGGAGCCTATCCCAGTGCACATAGGGCAAAAAGTAGGGGTACCTTCTGGACACATACACACACCTCAGTGGTAGTATTAGTAAAAAAAATAAGGATGTCCGACTTGGCGGTGGTAGGCCTTGATCTCCGGTCTGCTTGGTCTTCAAGTAAACAACATGTGACTTCTTCTATTGTTTCGTAGGGATGCTGTTAGAGATGGACCTCGACATACTGCATAAGATCCTGTCCGATCGGACTCTGCTGGAGGTTGCGGTGCAACGAGCGAAAAGTGCACGGGTGTGTGTACACGGGGTGTGTCTCGCATCATGAAAAGAAAAAGCCACGTGACCAAAGAGTTTTAAATAAGTAGTGTGAAGAAATAAACCAGGAACAGCAAATGTTGGAGGTACAATAGCTAAAAAAAAAAAAATCCATCAGGGAAATTATAATAAATCATAAAGTAATCAATAAAAAAATAAAGATCATCTAAAAACTTTTTAAAGATGATTTTAATGGTTCAGCAAGTCCCGTGTGGGTTTCCTCCAGTTTCCTCCCACCGTCTAAAACCATGCAGATCAGGTGGATTGGTGATTTTCTAAATTGTCCATAGGAGTGAATGTGTGTGTGTGTATGTGTGTGTGTGAGAATGGTTGTTTGTGTGTGGCCCTGTGATGGACTGGTGACCCTTACAGGGTGAACCCCTGCCTTTCGCCTTATGTGCGCTGGGATAGTCCAATGTGACCTCCGAATGACAGAATAAGCGGATTAGATGTGAACGAATGAACATATGAAGCAGGCAATACGAGACATTAACATTTGAATTATTTATAAAGTGTTTAATTTAAAAATAGAATGATTTAATTCGCTATAATTCTCTTTGTTCTTTTTGCAGGAAAATGCATGTTGTCAAGCTGGACTTGAACCAAACTAAAGACTTTAATAATACATATTTCATGAGACGTGTGATGTAGGACTGGGGAAAAAGACTGACACTCGTACCCTGTCCTGCACGTTAGCAAACCTGAGGATGTATTGTTTTATAATTATATTTAAAAAGCATCCATTTAATTAGGAATCAAAATAGGAACTGGGAATTTTCTCAGCCACCCAGACAAGTGGGATGTGGTGTATCTGAAATCACATGCTCGTTTAGCGTGTTCTCCATGTGAGGTAATTACAGGTAGTAGGAAGGAAATTCAATATGGGTCACATCCCAGCAGCGTGAACATGAAAATGTCAGGACGTTTCTAGTGATGGTTTGAAAAGTTTCTGAAACGTTCTACCAATTCCAAATATGACCAGCAATCTTTCTTGAGACCTCGTGGGACAATCAAGCGTCCAAAGAGTAAAATCCGGGAAATTGTGACACATGACTGATCCTACATGCTCAATTTCACTCTCAGTGTAAATAGAATAGAATTTGGCTGCTAGTCTATGTTAAAATAATCACCCTATACAATCAGAGTGAACTGAAAAGCATGTCGAAACCAATGACATACTGATGTTACACATTGACACGTTGCATACGAAGATCACAGCAATGCGAGGTTCCTGAGTACTGACAAGTCCCGAGGAACCACTTCCACGTAGCATGTATAATGATTGATGGGCAACAACGGGAATCACACACGCGCACACACACACGCACGCGCACACACACACAGTAGTTTATGATTGAGTCCATGCTGATGTTCCATCCTGAATCTGCATGATTTTACTCACTGTGATAAAAGGGGTACAAGTGTTCTTAAGGAAGTGTCTGTTGGTGGTGCTGGTGGAGGATATGCTATACTCCACCCTGGATGTGTCGAATCATATTTTGTTTTGTTTTTCAATAAAACGTTTGCACACATTCCAATGTGCTAAAGAGCTCAAAAATATGTTTATTTCCATTTCTTTCGCTTTTGAGTCATTTTTACAATGAATTTGAATCACAATGGAAAAGTCCAGGCTTCCTTGGTTTGGGGAAGGGGAGGGGGGGGTCATGATTCCTTTGAAATTAGAAAAAATCCACACACACACACACACACACGCACGCTATCCCTCGCAGTGGCCATCGGAACGAGACCAGTGACTAAGATGAAAATGAAGAACAATTAAGGGGGAAAAATGAACACTAAGCAGTCAAATATGGCAAAATTCATAGAAATCAGCTGCAAAATGGAAACGGAATCAGAAGAGTAGCGACACTACAGCTCATAAATATTCATTCGGATATACAGATGTGGATTTATAGTGATTTAAAAAAATAATACTAATAATTCGAATCATGCTCATGTGTCTCGTTCCGACAAAGAAGCCGTAATAAATATCTAAAATCTTTCAACCGCCCATGCAGACAAAAACAGGCAAAGTGAACATGTCACACACCGTCTGAGTCCCAGCAGCATTCTTCTTTCCGTCACACACGCACACACACACACGCACACGCACACACACGTACAGTTAGGTCTATGTGAAAGCTGAACATAATTATTGCACTTAAAGATGAATTAGAAATGAGAACATGGGAAACCACAGCTTTGTTTAAGGTGGACGTGACACGCTGTCAATAAGATGCCGATGGGAGCTGCGCGTGGGGGGCTTGGGGTGTCAGAGGGGGGGGAGGAAATCGGATGCCATGTTTGATTCTGGCTTCGTGCCGTCCAATGAAACGTCCAAACGCGGACTGGTGAGCACATCTGTAGAATTACTTCAAAGGCGGGTAGTCGCGCTGCCCCAAGCGGCCCGGACGGGAACGAACTGGAGGCCCAGACTGAGAGAAAAGAAGGACGAGAGACGTATTTCAAATGACATTTTTTGACTTTCAACTCCAGTGTAAGCACAGACAAGACATCCTGTCCTCAAATACACTTCACTTCACGCACACACTCTGAGGTATGCGCAGATAGGGTAACTGGTGGCTCAGTAGGTGTTGATATGGGGGGGGGGGGGAAGAGAATTAATATCTCCTAGATCAAAGGAACATTCCCGGTACCACCAAGAATAACTGGTATTTTTCTCAGTGTCGGCCATGTCTGCCCACCAACCCTCACCCACCCAAGTTCTAAATTCATTCAAATAAAATCATTCATTTATCAATGATCATTAGTCAATATAATGTATCTACAGCACCATTGTGTGTGATCTGTGGGTGCCGGAGTTCGAACCTCAGCTTGGGGACCTTTCCTAGTCCTCGTTTAAAAAAAAATTGTATAAACGAATAGAAAGTTCTGATGATAAAGACCTTAACGGAAAAGCAGCCCAATGGAGAGTTCAATAAGAAATCTATTCAAAGTTTTCTTCACTGCTGGGTGACGTGAGCTAAAGTCTTACCTGTACAAACTGGGAGGGGTTATAGAAAGTCACGCCCCCTGTGGGTGGAGCTCCCTGGGCTGGTAATTCTATAGGACCCTATAAAGACAATAATAGTGGAAATGGTTAACTATATGATCACTCCCCTTATTATACACCACAGGGTTCTGTAGAGGACAAACCCATCGCTACACAGGACATCCTTTCCCAGGACATCCTTTCCCAGGACAAATCTAATCTTTATTTATTAACAATTTTAACTTAACTCTTAAATATAGGCTTTTATTTCTATTTTAGATTTAAGTGACCTAGCCGTGATTTTTTTAGATCAGCTGGTGCAGCTATGCAAGTCTGTCCTCTACCAGACCATGCAGATGGAAAAACGGTAGACACCCCATCATACGATAGACAAAAAATTCTGGATTTAAATCTCAGAAGACGAGAATGAATTGAGGGACATGATGCATGCAGAAGCTTCCGGAAAAACACACACAAACACACGACAGGTGAGGGGAAGGTTCTCAATCCTGCTCGGCCCACTGCTGATCTGGTGTGTTCAGCCAATCAAAGGCTGGAAGATCTCGGGCGATGGTGTGGTAGGTGGTGGTGGTGCGGGGGGCAAAGTAATCAGCATTGGTATTTTAAGGTGTTGGACTGCTAACGGGAAGATTGGGGTTTGAATCCCTGCACCAACTTGCCAATGTTGGGCCCCTGGGCAAGGCCCCAAATGCTCAGTCGTATAGTAGAGATGAATGTCAGTTACTCTGGATAAGGGTGTGAAAAATTTACCAAATAAATTCTGGCATAGAGAAATATAATGGTTACTAAGGGAAGAAGCGGGTATAGACAGATATAACAGGTGGATGGATGGATGGATGAATGGATGGATGGATGGATGAATGGATGGATGGATGGATGAATGGATGGATGGATGGATGAATGGGTTCATAATTGAAATCCTGTCTCCATTATCAATGCTTTGTTCATTACTCTGAATAAATTCCGGCGTAGCAAACATTTTTCGCACGCACGCACGCACGCAC
>JAOTRA010069345.1:0-14455 GCA_026260255.1 Pseudolaguvia tuberculata | reverse complement strand
TGTGTGTGTGTGTGTGTGTGTGTGTGTGTGTGTGTGTGTGTGTGTGTGTGTGTGTGTGTGTGTGTGTGTGTGCAGAATTTGGAGGGTGAAAATGGTTGGGGGGCGGGTTGTGGGGTATGCTAAGCCAGCCAGCTGGCCTGGGTTTTTCCTAGGCAACCATGCCAGTCATAGAACATGGGGGAAGAGGAAGAATAGAGGCCAGAGACATTCTAAGCTAAAAGTGTGTTATGTAAAAAAGGGAGGGGGCACTCACTAAATCCTGATCTACACACACACACACACACACAGATTTATGTTATCCAGCTTTTTTGCTAAGCACTACACTACACTATCGTCAGTAAAATACCTGCAGTCACGACACAGCTCTTCCGCCTCCCTGTCCTCTGCTATGGAGCAGACAGATGGACGGTGGGGGGATGGGAGAAAGAGGGGGAGCACAGTGACATATTTAAGATTAAAATCAATAATGGTCTTAAGTCAGAAAAACAATTTACAACAGATAAAAAAATATGGCATGCAAATATAAACAATACATGACATATTATGAAGTCCATTTTAATGTTCAACATTTACTGCATTCAACAGGCCAATATTTTAATTAATTACGGGAGTTTAGGGTCTGCGGATAATTTAGAATTAGCTTTAATTTTATTGAATTACAGTTACATTTACAGTTTGGCATTTGGCAGATGCTCTTATCCAGAGCGACACTTACATGTAGTGTCTTTTTTACAACTGAGCAATTGTGGGTTAGGGGCCTTGCTCAAGGGCCCACTGTGGCTGCTTGGTGGAGGTGGGAATCGAACCCCGGTCTTTCCGGTAGTAAATTATGGTAAGTTACGGGCTGTTTTTTAAACGTTAAATAAACTGACCAATCTCTTGGTTATTGATCGTGTGAAACATAATTTTTTAAAGATCTATTGCTTAAATAAACAGCTGTAGGTGACCTTACTTATTAATGAGAATTTGTATTATGGAAACATGAAACATAAAACAGAAATATGACAATAAGACATGGAATGTGCTTGGAATTACAAATACTGATGAAGATGACTAAGATAGAAAAAGCTGGTTCTGCTTCATTTATGGAACACATAATTAGAAATAGAACAAATCAAGAAGAATTTAAAGCAACGTGCATTTGTAAAGGACACAACACAGAGACGAGAACAAGGAAATTGAACTTACCTAATCAATACTCCTATTCTAAGAAACTAAGCGAACAGATGATTGTCCACAAGGGGGCGCAACAGGATTGGACAAATCCACGTGAGTTCGCGTTTACATGACATATAAGTGGCGTGTAAAAATAAATAATAAATAAATGTAAAATACTCCTCTTACCGGATTATCCCCTAATTCGGGGACACATGGGTCTACTGGAGCCTATCCCAGCGCTCATAGGGCAAGAGTCAGAGGTACACCCTGGACAGGTCACCAGTCCATCCCAGGGCTCTCAAAATTACAGTTATGTTTAATTCAGTGGAAAAATTTAATTCATGTCCAAAAGATTGACGGATGAAAGTGTGACACATAAATCCTGTTTCGGATTTAGTATCAAAATCTTTATTTTAACCTCTAGCATACTGGAAATCCACTCTTTCCACTAGATTTTGCATAGCTGTATGAGGGTTTTTGTTTCCATTCAATGACAATATTTTTTAGTGCAATTGCATTAATATCATAGCTGTATGCAGGTAACTTTGATTCTTTTACTCAGCGATAACACATTAGGCCTTTATCAAGCTTAGGTGCATTGTCATACTAAAACATTATTTGGAACGCTAAGATCCAGTGAATACATACATACATCCTTAATACATACATCATACATAAGTTATCTGTGTGCTTTCAACATCCTGGCACCAATTTAAGAAAGACACACGTGTAGGTGTGAGAGAACGTGTGAGGAGAGTAATCAGCCGGATCCATAATGCAGTAGATAGGCACGTGTTTATTCAAGGTAAGAGGGCAGAGGAGCAGGGTAATCAAAATCCAAATTGTAATCCAAAATCGTAAGTCAAAGTCCGAAAGCCAAAGCTCATTAATCCAAGTAACAGTCCGATAATATACAGCAAACACTACACTGGGTAAAGGCCTAGGGCAACAATACTTCGCATTTGACTTCAGGCAACCTCCTGCTTAAATAGGAAGCCCACGCCCAATTAGCTCACCCAGGAAGTACTTTGTCAGTATTCGGGCGAGGGCGCCCTCTCCAGACGGCCCTCCGAAGTTGCTCACAAGGTGCTTTGGTAAGGTTATATTGTTTATCTGTATGTCTGTATACAATTATATTAACAATGATCAAAAAGCCTACATGCACTAGGAATATATTACTTTTATAAAGGTAGACATCAGGCTGATTTGTTATCATTGAAAAATATCTTTAAATAAGGAAGGAAACTTAAAACCACAGGATGGTACTTTTTTTTTTAATATATATATCTTTAAGCGTTTCTAGTGTTAAGCCCAAAAGGACAGATCAAAGACATTGATTTACTTTGATTTACATTGATTTGATTTACATTGATTTTGCATGTATATTTATTTGTAGTAAGACTTTAGCTTTATGGAAATTCCCCACACGTTAAAGGGCAAGTCATCACTTCCTTCCTCTGAAGCTGAATTACAGCACAAGATTTTGATCAGACACCATCTTTAGATTATTATATGCAACAAGGTGTTTCTTTCTATTTGCTTATATGTCAGTTGTAGGTTCCTAGAAGATGGACTAGGAGGAAAGGAGGAATCTGCTAAAATGCCTTTGATTTGCTTTAAAAGAACAGCCATGAATAATAATATTCTTGGTGTGGTTTTTGTTGTTTTCTTCCTGCAAACAGGTACGTGCTAATGCATGGATTAGACATATAGAATATAGTGTAAATAAAGTATTGTGAGGATATATGATGCTTAATATTATTACATTACATAATCTGGTGCCACTACAATTCTTTACTGCTGTAAGATAATATTGATAGGAAATGCTAGCTAATCAACATTCTTACCCGCTTATTCCTTAATTCGGAGTCATGAGGGTCTGCTGCGCCTATACCAGCACACATAGGGCGAGAGAAGCGGTTACACCCTGGGCGGGTCGCCAGTCCATCTCAGGGCAACACTTAGACAAACAATCATTGACACACACATTCACTCCTATGGGCAATTTAGAATCACCAATCCACCTAATCTGTTTTTGGACTGTGGGAGGAAACCGGAGTACCCAGAGAAAGAACATGCAAACTCTGCACAGAAAGATCCCCGGCCCGGGATTTGAACCCGGGACCTTCTTGTTGTGAGGCGACCGTGCTAACCACTATGCCACCGCGCCGCCATTATTATTATTATTATTATTATTATTATTATTATTATTATTACTCATTATCTGCACTCTGTATAATGCCATAAAAGAAAAATAAATCTTAATAGCCCATATCTAGGGCAGCGCGACGGCAAAGTAGTTAGTTGTAGTTAGTAGTTAGTCTTGGTTGCCTTGCAACAAGAATGTCCCAGGTTCAATTCCCAGGCCAAGGGGTCTTTCTGTGCAGAGTTTTCATGTTGTCTCTGTGCTTGCGTGGATTTCCTCCAGGCACTTTGGTTTCCTCCCACAGTCCATGTAAATTAGGTTTATTTGTGATTCTAAATTGCCCATAGGAGTAAATGTGAGTGTGCCTCTTGCAGACTCCTGTGACCATGAATTAGGGAATAAGCGAGTTAGAAGATTAATGATTGAATGAATGAATGAATGATAGTCCATATCTGAGGAAATGCATTTTTGTCTTTGCAGGCATCTCGAACAGCAGGATATCTATCACTCTCAGCCAAAAGGTCAATAACATAATCATAACCTGTGTCTTAGCTGGGAATGAAAGTCTAACTCAGGTTAACTGGGAGATGGTTCAAGGCTCTAATCACACCAAACTAGGAATTTTTAATCCTAGCCAAGACATTTATATTTTTTCTGAACACATAGGCAGAATAAAGATTGAGGGGCAACAAACCCCTCTGGCATACTCAGGCCTTTATTTGCAAAAAGACGCACTAAATGAGAGTGGATTAGTCTGCTGTCATTTCTTTACATTTCCATCAGGTAGTCTGAAGCAATGTACAGACATCAGTGATAAAGTAATAGGTATAAAAGCTTCTTATTCTTATAATCAATCTTATATTATAATCCTAAAGCAATTTACACTAAAATATTCACAGTTTCTTATGTGCATTTTTCTTGTGTGCACTCACAACGTTTTTCTAGCAATGCTTATATCTTCAGATGAACCCCATGATGCAGGACAGAAGCAAGGTTTATTTGGACAGATTGGCGCTTTAATAGTCGGATGTGTTCTTTCTCTCTTATTTCTCATCGTTTCTATCTACACTTGTCAGAGGTGTTTTTGTAAAAGGTACCACAAGAAATCTATTTATATATTGAAAAAATTTATTTACAGCATACAGTGTTGTGCAAAATTTGGACGCTCTTGGAATTGTTGTTTATTGTCCTCTGCATTATTGAATGAAATCTTCTATTGTCCTCATTGTAAGTCTTTACTTCACCTAGACAACTGCTCGAAACACAACATGTGTATTCAGACAATTGCTCATTCACAGAGGTAAGACTAAATTAATGTTTATAAAAAAAAACACAAAAAAACAAAATATAATTTCATCTTTTTACTGAATTTTAGGTTTTATTACAACAGTGACACTTTTCACTTTTGACACAACTGACCTAAAAATCAAAGAACTTACATCAGCATTATTGTTATTTCCTGTTTTTCTGTAACACAGGAAGTGTGGTTCGAGATTCTTTGGCCACCCTAGCTCAGTATGTTACACAGAGCTTGACAGCACCAACATTTTCCATTAAGTAGTGGAAATGTTACAAAACTAAATACTGTTATTATTAAGTTTTTAAGGCTAATCGGCTTAATTCATCTCATATGCTATAAATTTTAAATATCACTCATGGCACTACTGTAGCTGAGACAAAATCTTTTTGAGACTATATAGTGAAAGTATAAACATGGTTTATTATTTAAGAACCTATCATCCACAGAAAGTTGTGTTCTCATAGAAATCTCATCTGTTTAAATTTAGATTTATTTTTTAATACTGATGATTAAAAAACAAAACATTGACATATGTCCAATTACAATAAAAAATTCATTATTTTGTCTATATTGCTAGATATACAGAGTAGAGGCGTGTGAAGTACATCATATCCCCTCCTCCTCTGGCTTTGACCCATCAAAATTATATGCAAAGATTAAAGAGGATCTTTTTTATGGTCGTCTATGGAAGTCTTACCAGGGAAAATCAAGACTAACAGCACAATAGTATCTTGTTGATTCAAAGGAGATTAACTTCCATCTAGGTGAGAATCCTCTGCTACAAACGGAAGAATTCACTTCATAAGGACCAAATAATTAGTATCCAAATGACACTCGTTATTTCTCAGCACAATGTCATATATAATGCAAACTCTATATCCTGCCTTCATATATTGCAGGGCATAACTGAACAATAAACTATATAATCTAAAACAAATTCAGATCATTCAATGCTCTCTACCTGTACATATATTAGATTGGATATTTTCCCACTTATAATGGTCAAATCACCTGGATACCTTGTTGTGGACATGTACATGTAGAAATCCATTTAAGTCAAAAATGATGCAGTATTTGTATAAATATAATTTCTATAGTCAATGCCATCTAACTACTTATAAAACATATAGAAATATGTTGTGTTCATCTACATAAAGTCACTGGAAGGATTGTAGAATCAATTTTTATTTCTAGTTTGTTAGCTCTTTTATTCGGGCAATAGATAAAATGAATAAAATGTGGGCAGTCTCATATCTGATTTCAACAATGTCAAGACGTTTGAAAAAAGTTTAATGAAAAATACACCAGTCTTATTTATTTAAATAACATCCAATCCTTCACCTCTAGTAGACATCTTCATTAATAGATTCCTGGATTTGTCATAACATATTGTGTACTTGTATGTGAAACAGTTTATATTTACTCACAATTAATCAACTTATTAATTCATATTTATTCATATTTTATTCTGATATGAGAGTTAAAGGACTTGCTAAAGGGGCCTAACATGGGTTTTAATCCCTTAAAATGTTATTATCTCAATTTCTGACAGTGTCACAGTACTGTTAGCACTGTGGACTAGATGACATCAGATGAGGGCATCAAATATGAGAGTAGATATAAAACTGTATAATGTTTATGGCATAAAATTGTAAAATACTTACAACTTGTAAATTAAATTTTATATCATGCTGGATTCTAGATATGTTTGTTACTTATTACCATTTACCATAACAATAAACCAAAGAATTTGAAGAACCAAAGTCATTATCACTCACTTTGTCTGGGTTATACTGATGATTGAGGCACTGAACCTACAATCCACAAACTATGAACTTTACCCCTTGACCCTATTTCTAACAATAATTAATTGGGACTTTGCCCACGTAAAGATGAGATAAACAAATAATAAAAATAGAAAAGAAGGATAAAGAATGAATGTTCAATGTAAAATAGCTTGACATTTCTAAAAACCTGAGCTACCAACAAAATCCATAAAACATGTAACAATGATCTCGAATAACATATGGATATAACAAATATGAGAAATTAATATAGTAGATGTTTATATGAATTTATTTAATTAAATTAGTAGAAAATATATCTGTGCTGGTTCTCTACTAATGGGGTGACTTTTTGTGGGAAGTGGTTTGATTCCCACCTCCACCAAGCCACTACTGTGGACCCTTGAGCAAGACCCTTAACCCACAATTGCTCAGTTGTGAAAAAGAGACCAAATATAAGTCGCTCTGGATAAGAGCGTCTGTCGTAACTGTAACTGAATCTTTTCCCTTTGATAAGGCAAAATGAGCTTCTACGCAGCGCAACAAAAAGATCATAAAACAATTATGTTTCTGATTTGTAAGCGATTCCTGTGGTGTCAAGAACATACAGTTACTAGTGGGTGAAGTCCATCTTCTGTCAAAACTACATTTTTGAGCTTTGCCTACCTTTTCTGCATGTTACACGAGACATTGTTTATGTTCAGGTAAGTTATAACTTTGTTATGTTGTAAACCTTCTATTACTGTACCCTATTTAAACTTAGCTAAACTTAACATAAATTATTTAAAAATATTTACATTAAAACAGTTTTATATGTTATATTTGAATTTAATAATAGTTTTGATTTTTCTGATTGCTCAGCTTTATCTAGTGTAATCAGTTTGGTTTCCAGATTTGGTTCCCTTTTATTTATTAGTTAAAGGGGTTTGATTAATGTTAATGTTTGTACTTTTGATGCATCATGACACATCCATGCATGTATAACCAAACAAAACACATACTGTAGGAATTTGAAGACTCTGCAACCCAAACCAGGTCAAATTAGAGAAGCAATGGAAGCAAAGTTTGTAGGTGAATGTGAGGGGCTTACATTCTGGCTGGCTAGACCACAAGACTATGATGAGGTGATGGCCATATCACATGACATCTATAACGGCAGTGATTACCTTCCACATCGTTATCATATTTGGATGACTGAGCCTGACAGAGTGGTCATAATTGGAAGGAGAAATGGAAAGCTGGTAAATAATAATTTAAAGATTTTTTATTAAAATTCACTGATACCAAAATTTGATCATTTAAAAAGATACAGAATATAATTGTCATCAGTGATGGAAAGTAACTAATTACACTTGATTTGTTAAAGTGCTTGTGTAGATTGTGCTATATTTTAACTTTAATTATGTTGTAGTACTTTTAATGGAGTTGATTATTCATTCATCTCCTTACCCGCTTATTCCCGAATCCGGGGGTCTGCTGCGCCTATCCCAGCACACATTGGGCGAGAGGCGGAAGTACGCCCTGGACGGGTCGCCAGTCCATCACAGGGCAACACATAGACAAACAACCATTCACACACACATTCCCTCCTATGGACAATTTGGTATCATCAATCCACCTAATCTGCATGTTTTTGGAGTGTGGGAGGAAACCAGAGCACCCGGAGGAAACCCACCCAAGCGCGGGTAGAACATGTAAACTCCTCACAGAAAGATCCTGGCCAGGGATTCGACCCCGGGACCTTCTTGTTGTGAGGCGACTGTGCTATCCACTACGCCACCCCGCCGCCCCCTGGAGTTGATTAATAATATCTTATTCATCTTTGCTATATTTGTTTTTCACTAGAAATATAAAAGACTAAAAATCCCTGAATTCGTTTGCAAATTGTAATGAGCTATCAAGACTTTAGTCAATGTGTAAGCCAAAATACCAACAGACCTTGTTTGATGATGTCAATACACATCTTTTGCCTCATCTTTTTCCGCTATTCTCTTTATCCATCACAGTTCTTAACAATTCTTATTAAAGTTTTATTTACATGGGACCAAAAAAAACCTATCAAACATATTTTGATGGACTGCCGACCTATCCAGGTTGTATATCTGTCTTTTGGTTTATGTGTGCTGGTATATGCTGGTATATATCCAGCAGGCCCCTGTGACCCTAAATTTTGACAAAACAGACTATTTATTAGCTGTTCAATAAAACATGATGGACAATTTAATTCAGAATTTGCCCTTTGTCTGAGGTTCTGTAGCTCTATGCGTGTTCTGCACAAACAGTCCAGAAGTGCTGAATTAAGATTGACTTCTTATATCTGAATAGTTTAAAATCACATGTGACATGTTGAAGACGCAGCAACTTGTGTAGTTTTTTTAAAACTAAATACTTAGTTGAGCTACTACTACTACTAATTTTACTTTATTTATTTTTCAGTGCTTTTACCTGTACTGAAGTGAATTATTTCTTTCCACCACTGATTATCATGTGATTAAATGATTTTACTAGTTTTGTGTCATATGTAGGTTAAAAAGAATATTTTGTGATCATAATATAAAAAAAGACATTAAAATACAAGAGCTACACTTTTTTGCCTGCAGGTGGCACTAGACTCTGCACTGGTGGTTGATGAGGGAAAAACAGTGGTGCTGGAGGGATTGAGGGTGTGTTCTAATGAAAGAGGACATGGTGTGGCTGGAGTTATTCAGAAAGTGACTGACAGCTACATTAAGCAGGTTTACCCAAGTGTAACAAAGAAGCGGCTGACTAGAACTGACAACCCAGGACCTGAAAAACTCTCCAAGTTTGCTTTTCTGGCTTGCAGAGTAATTTCCATTACATTTCCATTACATTACATTACAAATGTATGTATCTTATAAATGCTATTATAATAGGATATAATAACTAAACCAATCAGATGACAGGAAAATGGTTATTTTATTGCATGCCAGCTAGCGGGTCTGAAGGCTTTGGGCCGGTTATGTAAAAATGACTGCACATAGAAACTGAAATCTTATTGGACAAAAAATTAAATAGATTAATAAATTAGAACTAGAACAAATATTAGAATTAAAATATCAGTTGTGAATGTAGGTCAGCTTTTGATTGTGTGTATGTATATGTATGTATAGAAATATGTATATATTTAACAAGCTGAATCAATATCTGTATCTGTTTTAACATGCTGTATGTATTTCTCTCTTTTGTCTATTTCTCCCTTACTTTTTTCTCTCTCTGTTAGGTTATTTTGCATTTGTTTGGAGAAGCTGAGCATTTTAAAGGATTTGTCTTAGGCCTGAAAGCAAAACTAGAAAAGACAAACAACCAAAAACTACTTGTTGTAAAAGACAGCCATCAACTCAGGGAACTACTCCTGGCCCCAGATCTTTCCTGGAGACTTCAGCTTCCTGGAGGAGCCATCATGCAAGACTGGCAACCTTTAAAACCTATAGAAAGCAACCTCAAAATTTTAGAAAGGCGAAACCTAACTTGGTTGGTTGATTGTTTAAATGAAAAACCACTGTTTATGAGCTTCCACACACCAGCCTATCCGGTTCCATTTCGAGGAGGTTCTTTGCGTTTTAACATTGATATGTTTGGCACTGACATAAACATAGCAAAGAAGGCACTAATAGAACATTTAGAGCTGGGGCTTGAGGAGATTCATGGCAATGTTGCAGTTCATATTTTTATGCCAGAAACCTTTTGGGAAGACATGAGACAGTTTTGTGATGGGGATGAAGGTGTAAAGCAATTTAGGGATTACACAGAGCAACTGTTTCTGGAAACAGAAATGGTATAGACACAGATCTATAGAGAAAATAGATAAACTAAATTAAGGACAGCATCATTGCACACACTCACCTTAAAATTAAATTGGAATAATTGTTGAATACAGTTTACCAATTTACAGTTATGCGATCTAACATAGCTGTCACATCACTAAATAAGCAATCTTTTAGTTTACTACTTAGTTTGAACACATATGAACTTGATCTAAATCGTGTGCATGCAAAGAACAAATGTGCGCTTAGTACAAGAAGAAGTTAAAGAAGTTCTCACCGGAACGTGAGTTTCTATTTTAGCAGATAATGCAATTTCTGCTAAATGTACACAAAATGAAATAGTACACACTCATAAAGACTGGATATACAGTATATACATAACTCTCTGTAACATCTGATTTATTTCTCTCAACATAGAGCTTGACTCCTTGTTGACTAGTGGCACCATTGGATTTTCCAATTAAAACTCTGGTTTTCTCTTTTCACTTAAATTGTCTTAGAGAAATTTCCATGACACATTTCATATTGTGGAACCCATAAGAATTTTATTGTACATTTTATTTTTTTTAAATTAACGTTATAATATAATATCATAAATTTTTAATCAAGTTAAATTCGCATTTAAATAGAGCCTTATACTGTTTCTGGCTGATTACCTTCTTTCTCTATTGCATCCTTTTCATTTATTCTATTTTGTCCCAAGAAAACTCTATAAGACTTTATAAGGGTGAATGCAGGAACGCAAAGATTACAAGAGGAATACGGGAAGATGGTGGGCTCCATAGGTTGAGCAAGAACGTCAACAAAGCTTGGTATCTTAACAGCAGCCAGGAAAGAGACTGTTATTAAACAAAGGATCATAAAACTATCCTTAGGAGTGCAAAGGTCAAGAAAAATGTCCTCTGAACAAAGGGATATGCAGAGAAAAGCAAGTGTCCAATAATGGGAAAGATGGTAGGGAGTTGCTTCCTAATTTACACGTGACTTGTTGGAGAAAGTAAAGATATTTAAATAGTATCAGTGAGTGTTCACATTTAAAAACGTGTGAAAAAGGGGAATTTAAGCCAATGACGAATCATAGTAAGTGAACTACATTCTCACTATGACTTATTACATTCTCACTTATTTTCTTTCTGTCTCACTTACACAATGTCCTAGTCATGTGAGGCATATGACTTTATCATTTCATGTAATTCTTCAACAATTCTCAACTACATAGTAGGAAGAAAATCTATTATAAAATTCATTTGTCCACAATTTGTCCTCATTTCTTTTTTAGCGTACACAATACTAATTAACGGGCTGTTAGAAGAGAGAGGAAGTACTTTAATTGATAAACATGGGTTCATAAGTGTACAAAATCTAATGCTGTGCCATAATCACAGAAAATAAGCCCAGGATAAGCGGACATTAGAGTCATTAAAGAAACATTACATTAATATCATTTTTACTCAGTGAGCAAAAGACTAGCAAGCAGACTAGCAGGACTAGATCAAGTGTTTTTTTGGACTAAGTGCATAAGATTATCCAACAGGATATTCAGATATGCAAATATCATTACATACAGCCTTGAGAAACAGTATACTTATGAATATGCCAGTATATGAAAGAAATCTGGACTTACAGCTGTACATATGGACATACAAACTTAAAGGCATGAAATTAAAATCTATTTTAATCTGTTTCTATTTTGTATATAAAGTTGACCGTTTCTCATTGTAGCTTCATATTTACATTTCTGAGCCATTTTGTCAGTATTATTTTTCACATCATAACATTTACTCAAAAGTTGACCAGAACTGTAGAACAGCAAATGCCAGACAAATGTGCAATCGTGTTTCCCTCAGTTTTTCATTACTTTTTCAAATTACAGTGTGTATGGAAAGTATTCTTTCTTTCATTCATTCATTCATTCAGTCAGTCACTCATTAATTAATTCATCTACTTACCCGCTTACTCCATAATTTGGCGTCACGGGGATCCGCTTGAGCATATCCCAGCGTACATAGGGCAAGAGGCAAGAATATACCCTGGGCAGTACGCCAGTCCATCGCAGGGCAAACATAGACAAACGGAAAGTATTCAGACCCTCTTAAATTTTTCTTTCTATGTTATATTGCAGTCATTTGATAAAATCATTTAAGTTCATTTTATCGTCATTACATTTTTGCCCACACAGCATACCATACAGACAGAAAAAAACATGTTTGCATGTTTGCTGATTTATTAAAAAAGATAAACTGAAATATCACATGGTCCTAAGTATTCAGACCATTTGCTGTGACATTAATATAAGCCCTGCAATGGACTGGTGACCTGTCCAGTGTATACCCCTCGCCTCTCACCCTAAGTGAGCTGGGACTCCTGAATTAGGGAATAAGCAGGTAAGAAGATGAATGAATGAATTATATATTTAACTAATTTCTTCTGATCATCCTTGAGATGGTTCTACACCTTTATTTGAGTCCAGACGTGTTTGATTATACTGATTGGACTAGGAAAGCCACACACCTGTCTATATAAGACCTTATAGCTCACAGGTCATGTCAGAGAAAATCATGAAGTTAAACGATCTGCGTGAAGAGCTCAAACAGAATTGTGACAAAGGCACAGATCTGGCCAAGGTTACAAAAATATCTGCTACACTTAAGGTTCCTAAGAGCACAGTGGCCTCCATAATCCTTAAATGGAAGACATTTGTGACAACCAGAATCCTTCCTAGAGCTGGCTATCTGGCCAAACTGAGCTATCGGAAGAGAAGGGCCTTAAAGAGAAAGGTAAAGAAGATCAATGTGGTTGAGCGCCAGAGTTGCAGTCGGGAGATGGGAGAAAGTTGTAGATAGTCAACCATCACTTCAGCAAGACACTAAGGAGAAGGACTTCAACATGGTGAGAATAAAGATTTTCTGGTCTGATTAGACCAAGATAGAACTTTTTTACCTTAATTCTAAGCGGTATGTGTGGAGAAAACCACCCATTGCTCATCACCTGTCTAATACAGTCCCAACAGTGAAGCATGGTGGTGACAGGACGACTGGTTGCAATCAAGGGAGAGATGAATGTGAACAAGTACAGGGATATCCTGAACAAAAACCTTCTCCAAAGTGCTCAGGACTTCAGACTGGTATGAAGCCAAAGGTTCACGCTTCAACAAGACAATGACCCTCAGCACACAGCTAAAATAATGAAGGAGTGGACTGAGTAAAGGGTCTCAATAAGACCATGTGACCATTTGTCAATATGGGATGCTGTGCGTATATTAATGAGGAAAGAAATGAACTTAAATGATTTTAGAAAATGTCTTAAATATAACAAAGAGCGAAATATCTTCAGGGGTCTGAATACTTTCCATATCCACTTGCTTTGCCACGTTCTATGCTATTAAACTCTCCTGTCTCACTCTCTTCCCACAGTTTTGTTGCTCACATTTAATTTCTTTTATTGTGGCACTAGAATCATTATTGAAAGCTGTGATTTAGTGTGACTCAATGAGAAATCAGGCCCACCATGTCTGCTTTAAGCAATGTTACATTCTAAGTGTGACACGCACTATTCTGTCCAAAGTGTGGACATTTATTAGACAATTTGCTTATCTAATAAAAACATGAAGAGAAGAAAAAAAACTAAAACATGAAGAGAAGAATTTTTTGAGAAATCATAAGTAATTAAATATATGATATATAAGACATATATTGTACATACCAAATACTGTAAACTGTAATAATAGCTCTATAGTTCTAGCGAAATCTATAGTAGAAATTACTTCTTAAAATAACTTCTTAAAAACAGACATCTTTCATTTTGAATTAGATGTGTACAAAATTGTCAAAAGTTTGTGGTCACCTGACCATCAGATCCAAATGTGATTCCTCTCCAAACCGTTGCTACAAACATGGAAGCACACAGTTGTGAATAATTTTGAGAATGGATTCTTTTGATTCCATTGTTTGAATAATGTGATGCTACAACATACAAATGTAATTTAGACTGCTGGGTGCTTTCCTAATTTTGTGTGAAAAAAAAAAACAATATTCAAGTCTGAATATATAAATTGGTTATTATTTCTTCTCTGTTAACTTACATTATCAAATGGTTGGCTCTCCCTCTCTGTCTGTTATAGTCAACAGACTAGAGGGGGTGGTATAGGAGGGAAAAGGGGAAGAAGAGTCGAGAAACATGATGGGGCAGCAAGGGACAAATTGAGATTAAGTGTGTTTGTGTGTGTGTGTGTGTGTGTGTGTGTGTGTGTGTGTGTGTGTGTGTGTGTGTGTGTGTGTGTGTG
>JAOTRA010069337.1:0-14457 GCA_026260255.1 Pseudolaguvia tuberculata | reverse complement strand
TATATATAATCAGCCTACACTCTAATTAGTTTCATCAAATAATTATTGTATTTTTTTCCTTTGGCTGCTCCCATTAGGGGTCGTCACAGCGAATTACCCCTGTGATCCGCACATCCGGGTACCCCGAAGGAAACCCACACAAGCGCAGGGAGAACATGCACACAAAAATCCCTGACCCAGGAATCGAACCAAGGACCTTCTTGTTGTGAGACCGCCGCGCCAGCCAAATAATTATTGTATATTTTAGCAAATAAAGAGTCCATTCATTGTATGTCTTTTTTTTTTACTGTCTTTAAATATCCTTATAAACGTTGGAATTGATTTTATACTTTATGAAATGACTCCCATCACAGCTCGACAGTCTTCAAATAATCCTCTTCTAATAAAGCTATTATGAAAATAATTCCAATCATGTAGTTTAAACAGACCACCATAAACAGTCACCATAGTGTAGGTGATCGTCTCACCCACTGAAACTCACATATAGTCGTTTACCCTAAAAGAAGATTAAATGTCTGCAGCCAAACCAAATGAGTTTCATGTTTCATAATCACCCTAATGGTTCATTTGGTATGTAAAAATGCATGCTTGTTAATATCTTTCGTTGCTGCGATTCAATCAGAATATCTCATGATCAAGGATCGACAGTCAGAGGAAAAACATCCTGAATAAATGCATAAAGTCATAGTAAGAAAGTAGAAAGGTGACTCTTGTTGAGGAAGTGGCAGGGCAGTGGTCAAGATGCATGATGTCAGAAGCTCATGAATTCAGATTTCAGTACCACCAAGCTATCACAGTTAGGCACATGTTAAGTTACTCTGTACACGAGCATCTTCATAATGAAGTCAGACATGTGAAATCCATCAGTGCGATGTCACCATGGTATTTGGTGATAGGAAACGAGATTCATTGCCTCTAAGTAGAACAGAAACAGATCTGAAATGATACCAAAGCGTCTCTCGGTCATCGTAAGGAAAACACACTGCATAAATTGTCATCTGCCTAAAAACAATGTTTTTCCACCACGAAAAACATTACCATGAAAAAAGCAACAGCTTCCTTTTCATCCGAAGGGAAATGAAAAGAGACAGGAAATGAAGAAGGACAGACACCTGGTCATGTGAGAATGGAACAGAGCAGACACTGCTGCGTCTCACTGTAAATGCAATCTATTTCTGACAAAAATGAGGGAGATGTTCATCTGTGATAGAACGCTGCACTTTTAAAGAGGAACTCACTGCAGATAGAAAATGTATTTTAATAAGTCACATTTGTTTGTGTTGTTTTAGTCAAGCTGTTTCTGCTCATCATTAGCTTTGTTATTATTATTATTGACAATATTGTACTCATCCTAGGCATAATACTCATTATTATCAACATTATACTCATTATAAATATTATAAAGATTCGTATACTTCTTATGATACTCGTTTTATTTATTATTACTATTGTTTTTGATTATTACTTCTATACTCATAATTATAATACTAATCCTGGTAACTATTGTTAATTATTATTATCATTATTTGGCCATGTGATGGACTGGCGGCCTGTTCAGGGTGTACCCCTGCTGCTCCGGCAGACCCTCGTGACCCCAACTTGGGGAATCATTATTACACTCATCCTCGTGATACTCCTCGTTATTATTACTATTGTCATTCATTCATCTTCTAACCTGCTTTTCATCATCATCATCATCATCATCATCATCATCATCATCGGTGAGGTGGGGGTAGTGGTTAGCATGTTCGCCTCACAACAAGAAGGTACCAGGTTCGATTTCCTCTTTCTGTACGGAGTTTGCATGTTCTTCCCGTGCTTGCGTCGGTTTCCTCCAGGTACACCGGTTTCTTCCCACAGTTCAAAAACAAGTTGATTGGTGAGTCTAAATTCTGAACCCTTGTCATACTTTTGATAATAATAATAATAATGATGATAATGATAATAATAATAATGTTGCATTGTAATTATGAATTATTTATATATTTATAATTAAATTATTATTTCGGTGCCAAAGTCACAAGTGTACTAAATTAATAGAAATATTTGGTTTCATTTTCTTCCTTTTACTCAATAATTAACAGCCACAATAGAAACCCGATTAAATACTCCAGTTATATAAGCATGGATCCGGTTTTGTTTCAGTAGATTTTTAGAAAATTCACTAAATGTCACTTTAAACCCGCATCATGTTGAAATAATAAAAGCGAAATAAAATAAATGAATAAAAACCGCATTAAACGTCAGAAGCGACAAACAAGCAGATTTGTCCATTTTGCCTCCGCGATCGATCAGTGTCCGCGTCTCAAACCACCTCCAGCTGACTGTCGTAGGGCACTGCGTAGGGAGCACCAGCCTGGAACTCTATACACTATGTAGTGCCAATATCAAGGGATTAAATAACAATTTGAATGGACTTATTTGGAGAGATTTAATTTTAATTAGGTATTCGATTAAAATAGATTAATAATCAAATTCTAGTCGGAGTGTTTAACTAAAAAATAACTAAATAATAATAAAATAAAAACATTATATAATCCCACATCTATTAAATCTGTACTTGGTTATATAGGTATAGGTCTTTATCTTTCATTAAAATTATTGTAGTACATATAATTAATATTCTATTTTTTAAATATTTTTTTTACGGTTGATATCTGCTTTTAATAATGTATAAAATATAAGAATATCGACGGAAATGTGTGAATAAACCCGAAGAATCGCTGAATCTCACCGTGTTTCACTGACGACATCACCGCTCCACTGATCTGAGGCGCTGGGCTGCCGTTAGAAATACACCAGGCGCGCGTGCCCTTTGTTAGGAAAAAAGTGTCGTAAAACGGCTGTGACGCGTCTTCTAGGCTACCAGATCATCCTTACGTCAAAAATGAAGAAGGTCCGATTTTACGCTGTGCAAATGTAAAGAGATGATCAATTTTTTTTTAACCTCCGCTTAGAGATAAAACTGAATCGGTGAGCAACAGAGAGAGAAAATGGGCTCCTGTCAGCGCATCGCACCACACTGAATGAATAGAGAACACTCACACACACACACACACACACGCACGCACACACACACACGCACACACAGAGTCAGGAAAAAACCAAAACCATTCCAATGAATTATAATCACTCTCACTCGAGCACACTCAATCACTCTTGCACACACTCATGTCCACGCACGCACGCACGAACGCTCGCTCGCTCACACACACACCCCCACACGGTGTACCCCTACTTTTTGCCTTATGTGCGCAGGAATAGGCTCCAGCAGAGCCCAGTGACCCCAAATAGGGAATAATCCAGTTAGAAGATGTCTAAATGAAAGATAAGAGAAGTTTGACAATAGGAGTCCCACTTTGTATTTTAAATGTAATGGAGTTTATTATACAATAATTTACAGAGCATGACTGGTTTCATATATTTTTCTCTCACACACCTACACACCAATGTAAACATGTCTGGAGCCACGTCAGTATCCTGAGCCATCAGAAAACGAGGAACTATGTCGCTCCTCTGTGTTTTCACAGTTAAACATCATTTAATTAGGAACAATTAGAACATTCCAGACAGACACTTAAACGACCATCATCTCACTTTCTCTCAGTGGGTATAAAGAGATGCGGTAAACACAATGTCTCTGCGAATTGCCAGCGATGCTCTCTCCATCTTACTGCCCAAAACAGAGTCTCCTACGATCCGGGCTGCTTGTCTGACCTCCTTCAGAACCTCATCTAGTCTTTGAATGCAGCGTACCACCGTCCCCTCCTGTACATCTGTAAGCTGGGCGATCTCCGCAAATGGCTGACACACACACACACACACACACACACACACACACACACACACACACACACACACACACACACACAAGGGTTAAGAGGCTTGTTCAGTGGCCCAGGAAGAGTATAGCATATTAGATAGACAGAAAGTTAGATGGGAAAGAAAAAGGGCAGGAAAAGTTGGGTCAATGGGTTTTTTTAGGTCAGGGTCAGTGGGCTGTTTTAGGGTCAGTGGGGTGTTCTAGTGTGAGGTGTTTTGGGATGGTGAGGTGTTTATGGGACACTGAGGTGTTCTAGCGTGAGGTGTTTTTGGGACAGTGAGGTGTTTTTGGGACGGTGGCTCTTTGGGTCAGTAGCGTGGTTTTTTTGGGTTGCTGAGATTTTTTGAAATCAATAAGTATTTTATAATTAGTAAGAGTTTCTGATTGGTAAGGGTTTTCCGGTCAGTGAGGGTTTTCAGATCCGTGTGGGTTTACGGATTGGTGAAAGATCTTGAATCGATAACATGATGATTTTTGGCTCGTTACGTACCATTCCTCTGGCCCAGCAGTACACGACCTCGGTCAGGCCAAACTTCAACTGGGATACAAATTCTTCTGCGGTTTGGGCGAGCCCGCATTCGCGCTGTAATTCTCCGATACGTTGCGCCACACACAGAACCCTATCGATCGCCTGATGGTAGAGCAGACAGACATGGAGGTTAGAAATTAAATAATTAGTCACGGTAAAACGTTGGAAATCGAACATTCCAATCAGCTGTCCAACACCTGAAGTGGTAGCCTAGTGGTTAAGGTGTTGGACTAATACCAAAAAGACCGGGGTTCGATTCCCACCTCCACCAAGCAACCAACGTGGGTCCTTGAGCAAGGCCCTTAAGTCACAATTGCTCAGTTGGCAAAAAAAAAAAAAAAAAAAAAAAGAAAAAAAAAAAGAGACCACACAAGTCACTCTGGATAAGAGCGTCTGCCAAATGCCAAACTGTAACTGTAACCTGAACCACCAAGCTACAACTTCCATCATAATTATTTCAAACCCTGTTGAAAGCGTCTCCAAGGCTATTTAACAGCACATACTGACACAGAACAGGAGTGTGAACGAATGTCTATGTGTTTGTGTGTGCGAGTGTGTATGCAGCTCAGCAGGTGCATTGCCCTTCCTGGAGGCTTTGGGCAGAAGCAGTTTTTTTCCAGTAACAGCACTCTGGCATGGAGTCAGTAAGCACTCAGACTAGTCAGAGCCAGGCAAAGTAAAATTATTATTGCGCTGTTGCACAAGAACCTACAGAAAAACTGAACGTTAATTTATAATGTTTCTATTCATATTACAACTCGGCATTCACTGTCCTTCTGCACCACCACTACCGCCAGGTTCAAGGGTTTGTTCTGCTATGCCATTATTTTGACAGTTGACTTTTTGATTGATTGATTTTGACAGATTGATTAATCCAAATTTTTATGGCTTAAAATATTTTCTGGGTTACATATTACATTATACAAATTCTAACTAATGAATAAAATAAGCCAAATAATGATGTTACTGATATTTAAATAACATGGTTTATATTTATTTAAAAGCTTTATTTCTATACTATTCATGTCTGTATTTATTGGTTGACTAATCAAATTTAGTATAAGGAAGCTGCTTGCTTAAAAAAATCTAAAAGCCTGAGCCTTTCACATGCTACAGCGCCACACTGGCCAAATTGCGCTATTGCAGGTCCTCACAGAAGACCATTAAAGATCAAATAATAATCAGACAACAATAATATTTGACAACAAATTTTTACAGTTGACTTTTACGATAATGTTGATTCATTGTAATCTACTACATACCCTTGCAAACATCAAAATGATCATCAAAATCAATTTACCTGATTTTGCTTTAGTCTTTATCCACACCTTTATTGTATTACTTCATATAATTCATAATACTTACATTGACTTCATATAATTTACCATTTTCGTTTATGGTCAGGGTCCCCAAACTGTGACCCAATTTTCCAGAAGTATGAATTTACCACTCAGTGATTAACAGTGTTAAATGTATGTGTAAGCACATGTAAGTGGTGCTTTGAAATACCTCTTGGATCGTGTTAGGGACGTGCGGCTCGATCTGCGTGTTTTGCGTGAAGACTAGGCAAGACAGCAGGGCGGCGCTCTCCTCAGGTGCCAAAGGACTGAGCGTGTTCTCAAACAGCAACTCTGTGAGAAGAAGCTCGTGACTGCTGATCTGACACGCTACTCGACCTTTTAGCTGTACCGCGCCGCTACTGTCGATGTAGTTCAGTGCCTCTAGAACCTGTATACAAAAATGGCTTTCTGTAACGTTTGACAATTAAAACTTTACATAGAGTGTCTGAGATTTAGAAATGTAACTTCTGAGGACAATAAAAAATAAAGTCATTCATATCAAACAGTTAGCAGTGACTGAAGAACTTATATCACACTATTCATTCATCCATCCATCCATCCATCCATCCATCCATCTTCTAAACCGCTTCTTTCCTAACTCGAGGTCACAGGTGTCTGCTGGAAATTATCTCAGCATGAAAAGCAGGGTTACACCCTGGACATGTCACCATTGCAGGGCCACACATAGATACACACACACACGCTTATGCTCAGTTTGGAATCAGCAATCATCCTAAATGTTAATGTTTGTATGTTGAAGTAATTGCTGATTCTACATATTTTTGAACTGTGGAAGGAAACCGGAGTACACTGAGAAAACCCACAAAGAAAGAGCCCTTGCAGTTTTATTCACTACAATTTCTTTTATATTCACTCTACGATACACTGGTCCAATCTCACCATTTTTGCCTAAATCATTAGTGTAAACAGCGTAACTTAACAGATGCTGACCTTAATCCTCTGGTGGTACTCAGGCAGCAGAGTCAGTGACTGATCCGAGACCAAGAACAGCAGTTTGTCCAACTCTTCCTGCAGTTTCATCCGCTCCTGCACTCTTGCAAACTGAAGACAGATAAAGGAACTGCTGTTAGACAATACACCAGATTGCTGATCCATTACAGAAAATAGAATCTGGCTAAGATCATGGATTAGAAGATGAGGACGTTAGCTTCTTATAAGATGATGTTAGCTTCTTAGGTACCCTGACTGAAGCACTGTTAGCCTTGGGGTCAGAGAGAGAGGCTTGAAACTGGCGGTTAAGATTGGCCTCACTTAAAAGAGGGCTAACAGTGGCAGCCTGGTGGTGCTGGGAATCTAACGTGGCTCTACCAATTAGTGGTCCAACACCTTAATAACAATATTACAAATAAAATCAACTGAAGGAATTTAATCCTGGATTTAAAGGCGAGGAATCTAAATATTTGACTCCCTTGCACTGTCCAAAAAAGCCACCATATTGATATAGTCACGTGACAACAGTAAAGATAAATGTTGAAACTTGAGGATGATAAACAAGAGCATCTTTCTCTAGACAAGTACAACAGGTTAAAGGATGGGACAGGTGACCATAGAACAAGACTGCAATACATACCTGCTCTGTGAAAGTGGGCGAGTGGGTGCAGTGGAAGTCTTTCAAGCTGTCTTGAAGGACTCGCTGCCTTATCACCCCCTCCACCACATCCACACCCTTCAGGTGGAGGTCGTTCACAGGGTCGAGGGTTGCCAAGCCGCTCGGATTGGCCTCAGCTAAACGCAGGAGCTCCTGAGTGGCAGTGGAAATAGCTTGACCAGGTGGATCCATTCTGTTAGGAAAGAGAAAGATTGATATTGATCTCAGAAAGTCACATGACCAAGAACGAACGGTGAGTACCTGAATCGGGGCTGCTGTCTCTTCTTAAAGTCATCGATTATCCTCTCTGGAATCACCTTCAGGGTCTTAACTGTGATGGCCGAAATGTCCTTCAGTGTCAACTTCTGTACTGTGTGACTGCAAGGACCTGGACACACACAAAGACAATGAAGAAAACATTAACACTCCTTTTTTGGTATAAATGAGTTTATATCATATTCATCACTGACCCTCTGGAATGAAAAGGCTGTGGTTGTGAAGGTGTGTGAACCCTTGGCTATTCGGGACATTTCCTGATGCTTCTTCGTTCCCTTTCTCGCAAATGATGAGTGCGGTGAAGGTCCGATTCACAGAGTCCGTGGATACCTAAGAGTATCAGAAATTTGACATATTTTTATTGGATAAAATCAGCAACCAAGAGATTTTCTGATGTAAAAAAAAAAAAGCTCAAGCGTACACACACCTGTAGGAGCACAGCCAGCGCGTTGAAGTGCTGGACGTTGTTCACCACAATGATTCGCCCCATTGACAAAGCCTTCATTCCGTTCACCGATTCCATCACTGCTTTCTACCAGTCGACAACAGAAACTCACATTTTACCCCAGATACAAAAACCCAACAGCAGCTTTCTTTTTCAGTAGTGTTTATTATGTACCTCAGTATAACTAATATCTTATAGAATTAAAAATGTAATAAGTAAGTAAGTACCCTAGTTTGGAAAGTAAGTAAGTAAGTGACTTGGGGTCAGAGTGTAGGGTCAGGTATAATATGGTATTCCTGAAAGTAGTTAAGGGCCTGCATCAAGGGCCCAATACAGACAGCTACCAGTCATGGCAATTGAACCATGACCCACCAATTAACAACTCAAGGTCCTAATCATCTGAGCTACCACTGTGCTATTTTAGCTACGACTGGAACTACCCCAACCCCTTTGGTGGTGTGCTTCTGTGGGAAGACCGGCGTTTATGTACCTGCAGAGCTTCTGTTGTAATGCGTAGCTCTGTCAGTGTGTGATAGTAAGAGAGCAGATCGGATAACTGACCCTCTGTATCAAGAGGAGGGAGAGAGCAAAGCTCACGTTTCAGTTCAGATATCCTCCTCTGGTTTGCCTGAAAAGCGGAAGGAGAGAGAGAAAGAGAGAGAAGAAACACTTGACTGAATAAAAGAAAGAACAGTAAAGTAATAACAAAAAAATTAAAGAAATTAAAAAAAAATGAGTAAAGAAAAAAAAACCATTTTATAAAAAAACAATAACAATAAAATAAATAAAAAATGAAGAATGAATAGATATTGGTGATGCTGATAAGATTTAGGGATTAATAGAGAATGGAAATGCACCTGGGTGTCCCTGTGGCTCTCTGAGAAGCTCCTGCGCATCATGTCGGTGACTCTGAGGGCCTCGACCCGGAGCAGGTTAAGGATCATGGTGTATGTCAGCCTGAACTGGGACTGCAGTAGCGCCGGTTTTCCCTGAAACAATAAAAATATTCTGATTAAAATTGTGTCTTGACACGGCAGAACAGAAGAGCTGGGAAATAACCTAATAACCTGTTAAAAAGACTAAACCAACAGTGACACAAAGGCAAAATAAAGTTTTAGAAACTGAACATGGACTCTCGGGAATTTTGGAGATATTCCAAGTAGGAAACTTGACAGGAATTTATTCAATCTTGGGGGGAAATAATTTAAACTAACACACATTTACAAAAGGATGTGTGGTGTGTGTGTCTTTTGGAGGAATGCACAGTGTATGAGGAAATGTATCCTTAAGTAACATTGGCATGTCGTACATGTGATTGACGGGTTGTTTTACATAAAATTAGGCTGCAAGATTTTTTTTCTTCCATGTAAATTTAATTTGATTCCTATAATCCTATTTATTTATCCCTCCATTTATTCCTCTTAATTGCCATGAAAAGTTTTTAAACTGGATTATTCTGGGCCTGCATGAGTCTCTGGTTTCAACCATACAACAGTGTTAATTTTGATTTAGAGAAGAGCCAGATGGGGACCCCCTCCCCAACTGTGCAATACTATTTATCTAAAAAAAACAAAAAACAAACTATGTAAACCAATTATTTAATTAAAAACCACAAAATATTTATGAATGAGTGATTTTTTATGAAACAGTTATACAACCCCCTCCCCTGAATGTCTGTGTGTGTTAATATGTGGCTTTGTAATGGACTAGAAACCTGCGCCCTATTTGCGCAGGAATAGGCTCCAGCAGACCCCTGTGACCCCGAATTAGGGAACATGCGGGTTAGAAGATAAATAAATGAAATCGTCTGTTATCCATCCATAACATCATTTCATCAAAAAAGCTTTAATTATTACACAAAACCAATAGAAATCTCCAAATGACTCTTTAATCCCTTCTTTCACAAACAGCTGGAACTGTGTTGTGTTGAAATGTCTGGATTAAATCAGAATAATCCATGATGATGTCTTTTATTTAGAATAAAATCTAAATCATCTAGAAAACAGATGTGCACTCAGCTTTAGGAACCCACCAGCATCATGGTGTGCAGGTCTGCCATATCATGAACTCCAGTTTTGCAGAGGATGATAACCGTGCCTGTAGCATCCAGCCCTCTTCTGCCTGCTCTCCCTGCCATCTGGATGTACTCACCTGCAGAGAAACACACACCATCTGGTTTTAGGCTACACTGACATTCATTACATCAGTCACATGGTTAGCCTCTGATAGTCCTTGATTTCGTATATATTTATTTTATAAAATAAAATAAGGGTATTTGGCACCCTTATACAGATGAACTTACAGTTATCTCTATTATTACATCTTGCTGAGCAGTGAGAGACTTTGCACACGGGGTCCAGCAGTGCCAGATTGGTGATACTGTAAACCAAACTCATGATTTTGCAGATGGCAGCCTAATATCTTAACCATTGCGCTACCACTTAGTTCAGACGGACGTCATGTCGAACTTGCACAAAAGAAAGTGTGGTCTTTGTAGCTGTCAGTCTCGGGTACATGCCTGAGACAGTGACATCATACAGAGAGGACACAGCCACCGGGTCTAGCAGTCTTAGTAAAAGGGGGTGTGGCCTGTGTGTGCGTTACAGTTACAGTTTGGCATTTGGCAGACGCTCTTATCCAGAGCAAGTTACATTGGTGGAGGTGGGAATCGAACTGGTATTAGTCCAATACCTTAGCCACAAAGCTACCCCACTGTGTGTGTCAGTTTAAGTAAAGAAGACGTGGCCTCTGTGTGTCAGTCTCAGTAAAAGAGGTGTGGCCTCTGTGTGTGTCAGTCTCAGTAAAAGAGGTGTGGCCTCTGTGTGTGTCAGTCTCAGTAAAAGGGGTGTGGCCTCTGTGTGTCAGCCTCAGTAAAAGAGGTGTGGCCTCTGTGTGTCAGCCTCAGTAAAAGGGGTGTGGCCTCTGTGTGTGCCAGTCTCAGTAAAGGGGGTGTGGCCTCTGTGTGTGTCAGTCTCAGTAAAGGGGGTATGGCCTATGCATCTGTACGTCCCAGTAAAGGAGACGTAGATGTAAATAAGACAAAGATGGCCTTTGTGTGTGTGTCAGTCTCAGTAAAGAAGGTGTGGCCTATGCATGTGTACGTCCCAGTAAAGGAGGCATGGCCTCTGATTGTGTGTCAGTCTCAGTAAATGTGTATTGATATTGTAGCAATTCAAAGTTTAAAAAGTGTTTTAAACTGATTTCTGTTTAGTTCATATTTAATTAAAACCTGGGTTAAAATAAAAGCAATTTAATTTACATTTTTTAGAGAATGACAATACATTGCAATATCCATCGTTTTGTGATCTTTTCTGATTATCCTATTGTGAGCATGTATTGTATAGTGAGGGCCCTTGCCAATAAACAGAGCCATTCTCCTCCATGCAAAAGCCTTTACACGCACCCAGCACAAACACAGAGGCTCAAAGGACTCTAGCAATTTATCAAGCTTTGGATGGAGCGAATTTCCATCAGACATCTGTCTTGTTTACAATTAGAATTGTGATGGCCATCATTGAGTGCAGCCTGTAATTTGGGCAAAACTGGGCAGCTCAATCAATAACACAGACAAGATTTATTTAACTGTGTGTGTGTGTTAAATACACTTATTATAAACTGTACTGGAAAACAGGAACAGACACATAGGCAAGAATTAGTCACAAAGCGGATCACTCTTCTCCACACTACCCTGTCCTCTACATCTGCCTCTTTCACCCCAACTACCTGCATGTCTCCTCTCACTACATCCATAAACCTACTCCTCCTACCCAGCACCTCCATCCTCAGCATTCTCCTACCAATATACTGCATGTCCCTCCTCTGCACATGTCAACCTAGCCTCTCTCACCTTGTCTCCAAAACATCCTATTTTTTTTAACACTACAATTTTATTATAGCAGATTCTGCTAAATTAAAAAATTACTAAAATAAACTTTTTTTTTTTTTTTTTTTTTTTTTACATTTATTACAATTTTTATTACCAAAGTTTGAGGTAAAATAAATTAAATTCTACAATCAACAACCCAGCGCCTTAACCATTTGACCGGCCCTTTAATTCTGCACCACCCCTAAGGGTCACACCTGCTGGTTTGAGAACTAATCATTATAATGTGTTCATACAAAGATAAAGTAACTGATAGTCACTAAAGGGTGCCAATAATTCTGGACATGTCTACAGAAGAGCTACATAAGGAATTTTAGAGGCTGCGTTAAAAATGTTTAATACCAGGATGAAGATTTCTAAATCCAGTCCCATCGTGTTTGCGAATGCTGTCGAACACCACAGTTCTGGCGGGCATGTTTATACCCATCGCAAAAGTCTCGGTAGCGAAAAGAACCTGCAGAGAGAGAGAGAGAGACAGACAGAGAGAGAGAGAGAGTAAAAGAATGCAAGAGAAATAGTGTGAAAGGGAGATAGTGAGCAAAAAAGAGAGTCAAAGGAGAGAGGGAGAGATTAGGAAAGGAAAAGAGCAAGAGAAAAAAAGTGAAAGGTGGAGGTATAACAAGAGACACAGAGAGAGAGAGAGAGAGAGAGAGAGAGAGAGAGAGAGAGAGAGAGAGAGAGAGAGAGAGAGAGAGAATATTAGTGAATGAAGTGGACGGGAAGAAAAGTGGGATCTACTAGTTACAGCGAATCCCCAGTGTATTTCATAATGCTCCAATCAACAAGCGGGGTGAAGTAGCCAGATATTCCAGACAAATTCCATGTGATAATCAGATTAGGGAGAAGAAAACACTTAAAACTCTTATTGAAAACAGGTTTCTGCAATAAAGCAGGAAAACAACCTGCATCCTCTGAGGGGCACTAATGGGAAAACCCTAAATGATGGACTAGTGTTCCTCTCACATCACAGCAACTTTACATCTATCGCTATTTATTTTGTAATGAAAGCTAAGAAACGTCCTATTTCTAATGTAATTTTGACAACCTGTGGCAAGTCACAGTCAGAACAATGGCCTACTGGTGGCATGTCACATATTAAAGCAAACTGTTAGTATAGATTAAGAATTTATTTCCATTTTTAATGTCCATTATTTCCATCCTTTTTTTATGTTACACATGAGCGATGATGCAATGATTGGACGAAAGGATGCGTCTGTATGATGCTGATGTTTTCGGAAAATGTTTGAGGACGTACTTTTACAAGGCCTCTGGAGAAAAGCATTTCGATGACCTCCTTTAGGATGGGCAGGATGCCGCTGTGGTGGACGGCGATGCCTCTCTTCAGTAAGTCCCTCATCATCAGGATCTGGGGTGGGGGGGCACAAAGTCAATGTTTATCTTCTTAATATTAACAAGTGAGGAAGGATGTTGGTGTGAGGTCATCTACACTACAAACAAACCACTAAGAGCAGGAGAACAAAGCTGTTAATCAAATTCATCTCAATATATCCAGTTAGATCCCTCGTGTCACATTGTAAAATCTGTGTTGAAGCTCATTGGAAAAAAGGATTCAGCAGAAGAGAATCTCTATTAGATAGAAGAAGATAATTCAAAAATATGTGCTGGTATTTTGAGTATTTTTAATGGGGAAAATTGATTTGCTAATAAATATACGTGTATATATTTATATATACTGTGTCAGTAGCTATTCCCCTAGCATGCACATTTATACATTTGATCAATTTGACTATAATTATTTAGTGCTTGCTATCATTGTGACCAGAAGCTATGCTAATTCCTTTCTAGATGTTTTTAAGAGAAGAAATGTTCATAGAAAAGATGGCGGTCATGCAAAGATGTACCAGCTAGAATTTAATTCAAGTCTAAGTTAAAGGTTTAATAGTCTTCCTTTGTTAGGACATTAAAACAAGATGATTGGGGTGTACCTGAGGGAGCTGTCGGTCTCCTCCTCTTAGTCTGCTCAGACTCTTATGAAAGAAAGAGTGGATCTCGTTCTTCTCTACTGAGCTGGTCAGGTCCAGGGAGGTGAGAGCGCGAGCGTTGTCGTCGCAGCGTGTGCGTGAAAAGGTGAACGCCACGACCGGGGTCTGCTGGCGCTCTGACAGGAAGTTGAGCAGTGCTTGCCATATGGCTCGATCCTGACACAGACACACACACACATACAATTGAGCACTTCACATCTACTAAGTGAGAAAGTGAACAAATAATTTTACATTACATTAACCTTACAATGAACTGCATTTATTTATATTATACAATCGAGCTCAGGGGCAGCTTGGTGGGCCTGGGAATCGAGCCCTAATCTTTCTGGTAACTGTCCAACAGTCATCTTCAAACTTGCTTATTCCCTAATTCGGGGTCACGTGTGTCTGCTGGAGCCTATCCCAGCATAGATTGAGCAAAAGGTACGAACAACTATACACACGCACTCATTCATTCATTCATTCATCTTCTTTACCCGCTTATTCCCGAATCCAGGGTCACGGGGGTCTGCTGCGCCTATCCCAGCACACATAGGGCGAAAGGCAGAG